>APFE031168056.1:0-59415 GCA_000404065.3 Pinus taeda | reverse complement strand
CATGCAACTACTAGAAGGAAATACGCTTGTTGTATGGGTTAGTTGAGCTACTGCATGATGGACTTCAGTTAGAACTCAAGTGATTGAGTTTGGTGGAGTTGATTGAGGAGTTGATGGAGTTGTGTTTAGTTTGACTTAGTTGAACTAGTTGTATTTAGTCTAACTGAAAAATACACTAGCGATGAGTGGTGTGAATTAATTATTAATTAATTCACTAATTATTAACTCATGAATCAACTGAGGAATACATTAGTTAACTCAGTGCATGGACAGTTCAGTGGAGACAAGTGTTAGAGGTGAGTGAAAGGGCAAGACAGTTGTCAGTTGTGACTATAGTTGTGCATGAGATTTGTAGAATCAGTGGATTGAGATTGCCAATGAGGATTGCGTAGTGCAACACAAGGGAAATACGAGTCTGGATCAGCCATTCTCATCTATTCTCATACAGGGATTGCACAGTGGAGGCAAGCAAACAATGGAGGAGATTTGAACCTGTGATTGATTCAAATCTAAGCTAGTTTGTGTGTAACAGGTGGAGATAGTACTGAGTACTTGCAAGGAGTATCGTACTATGTATTGTTACATGTTCTCTATCATTATAATATACAGATAGTTGAGGGGTTTTCAGCTATATGCTTTCCTGGGTACATATTGTGTTGATATGTGTGATTGATGTTTCAATGTGCGCATGCGATTATTTCTTAATTCCGAAAAATTGATGATCAACGTAGAGGAGGTTATGTATTATGCATGATTCTGCAAATAGTGTATAATCCGGATAATTTCTGTGAATAAGTGTCATACTATTCAAAATTTCTACATAGAGTTCCAACATCATAGGATATCGACGATTACAATTGAAGTTCCTAGTAGTCGTGCATATCGATGATCGACGATTGAAAATTAGAACTGCAAGAACATCGGTGTATCACATGTCAGAGATGTGATATTGGAGGTCACGGTATCGAAGATTTGTGTTCAGCACATTGTAACATCAAGTAGATTGGCACATCGACGATCAGAGGATGGAAACTCTTAAACACGTGAACCTTGAAAAAGTGTCGATAGTGTAAAATAATCGGGGAACCCAAAAATAAATTTACAAAGTATTTCCCTGCAAAACCAAGGGTGAACGAGCCCTTTTCTCTCTCCTCCATTAACACACAAGGCAAATTTTGGTTGGTTTTGATAAGCTACATGTGGAAGATGACGTCAAGTTGACGTGATGGTACAAAAGGACACGTGGCAATCTATTTTGGTATTTAGTGGGGGCATATGAGGGAATATCCAGGTGACACGTGTCACCACTTAGGAAGTGCCATGTGGTAGTGATGACATCACATCAACAATCACATATCGAAGGTTGATGGATATCAACACATTACAATAATGCACAGTTGAAAAACACTGATAAAGGGGCTTTGATATAGGGTTGGCACGATGTCACAAGAAGAGTCAAAGAACCAAAGGCATGGGGCTAGTTCTAAATGTAGAGGGATATTGACGATCTGAGAAACGAGCATGTCACAGCTCCCAAAATAAAGCCCAAATTGGAAATTATCAATAAGGGAGCACCGATATATTAGGCTAGCGCATGGTCAATGGAGAAACTCAAAGGAAAGGGGTGATAAGCTATTTACAAAGAATGAAGGCCCTCGTGATAGGAACAAAAATCCCTAGGAGCTTAAGGCTAAACATTTGGTCATAGCCCCCAGCCATATGAAGACAAATGAAGAAAGGGGATAAAAAAAGGGAGCCAAAAAATCCCGGAACTTGCTTGTTTTGTAATGCATTTTAAGAATAAAGTTCCAATAGTGAGGACCTCTGATATAGAAAAACGTCAATGTTATTGGGGATATCAAGCTCTGAGAGTGTTATACAGGAATTTTAGAGAGATGGATGTGTTGGAAACTTCAATTTTTGAAGCAACATAGAGGCCATTTCCATTCATCGCTCCTAGCTCTAGAAAATGGGAAATTCATTTAGTTTAGACGGAAAGCAACAGGGGGGGTGACCGAGTAACAGAAAGAGGCACATTGTGGCAGATACGTGGCTTGATCAGAGGCCATCACAAAAAGTGGCATGGAGATAGTTATCTATAGTCATCATTAATTTTTTCCCATGTTTTGTATTCTTTTATTTTGTTATTTTGTTATGCTTTATTTAGAAAAAATGAATCATTTTGTTGCAATGATTTGGGCGATAGAGACTTAACACACCAAGGCAGCTAGTTGATTAGATGGTTGGAGCTCAAGCTAAAGATATTTTTGTAACCATTTCAAAAGCTTCCCTTCTCCTTATAAAAAGAGGGAAGAAACAATTAAGAAAGGATCCTGAATTCTGCAAATAAAGGGGATTGAATTCTTTGGTTCCACATTGGATCTACTTGCCTGATCATGAGAGATTTGAGAAATAAGTGTTGAATGTATATGGATCGGTGATTTTTAACGATATTGGAGAATTAATGAAAATATTCTATTGTTTCCTATTGGAGCAATAAGCAGTATGTTTTCCTCTTTGTATTTCACTTCATGTATGCTTTCATTCTCCTGAAATTGTCTAAAGAAGCTGTAGGTTTCACTCTATCATGGTTATATGTATGCTGCTGAAGAGTAATAGTCCTTGTGTTAATTAAATATTTACATGAGTTATTTGATATATTACAGTACCTTTATGATCACATATTTACTTATGTTAATTAGTGATAAGTGTGTCCATGAAGTATAGAGTATGGGATCATAAATTTCTCTCCACAATTTATGCCAATTCACCACCTCATTATTTCATACTTTTGTCGGAGCTTGATGCTTAGGATTCTGTGTTGTATCAAACCATCTGCGTCGAATTCCCTTCTTTCATTCCTCCTCTTCATGTTACCACAATAGCAATATTAAGGCTTCTTATTGTTGTGTGTCGACCACCAGAATTAGTCATTTCTCTTTGAGATTAACTAGATCTACCACATGTGTATTCAGATCCATGTATTTGCTTGAGTCTACCTTAAAGAAATACTTTTGAACCAAGCCCCCTTTATGATATTTTTCGTACTAAGTGACAATTGCAGTGCAATAGAAATCCCTATTCATAATATTGAAAATCACTCCTCTCTTAAGATGTCCTAGGCATTGGTCTACAATGAACCCAGAGGTTCTCTGTAGGAGGCTTCTATATCTCTTGAAGCACTTTTGCGACATGTTAGTTCCAGTCTTCACATCATGTCACTAGGGATCAAAATGGGCCTCTTATTATGTCTATTTTGTTATATGTTTTGCAGATGATGTTCATCGCAAAACATGTCATAAACATGTTCATTAGAAGAAGCTTGGAAAAATATTTCCAATAGTATATCACACTCCTAAAACTGGCTGTCAGATCAGAATACATGATTGAAATGAATGATTGGTTCTTGGTTATGCATGTTTTGATTTCATTTGCTGCACACAGGTACAAGTTTACAGAAAAATCAGTTTCTGAAGTAATGGACAGGGATTTTACAAAAGTGAAACATTTTTTATCAATTACATACCAGATAACAAAAACATCCTTCAGTTTATGCCCAGGTGTTACTATGTGGGAGATATGCAGTGATATTTGAAGTCTACATTAAAACAAAACATGTGTTTTACTGTTTTAGTCATTGTAGTGTAGCGCCATTTTACAACATATGGAAAGTAATTTTGAGAAACCCAAGGAGGATTTTGTCAACCACGAGCCATATAACAAAAACATCTTTCAGTTTATTCACAGTTGCCCTGAACTATAATGTTTGACTAGATCTTTGCAGCCTATTTTTACAGATTTTAATATTTAAGGGTTTCTGGTTTTAGAGATTATTTTGCAACACAGATTCCAAGCAAATGGAAACGAATTTCCAAAAAGTGAGAGAATGTTTTCTTCAAAATGACCTTATATACAAAAACCTCTTTCATTTTTGTAATAGATGTTCTGGTTCAAGAGATACGAGTTCATCTTTGACACCCATTTTTAGAAATTGGGTCCTAATTTAATGTAACTAATTCTATCTTGAGGGAGATTGTTGAGCTCAACTCCCTTAGTAAAGGGATGAACTAATTGTATAAATTGTATGAATTTCAGAGTGTAAGAGGTTGGATTTTTGTAGCAGAGAGAGGCTACTTGGGATTGTGTAAAGTTTTATTGAATATCATTTTAATAAAGTAGTTTTTGCCCTTTAGCCCTGGGATCCATCACAGAGTTAATGTCTAGTATGTTTCTACTCTAATTCACTTACATATTTTGTTTTTCTATCTTGTATAGCATTATCTACGAGATATGTTAGGAATTCATCTACACACGATGCTCCTTTCATGATGATTTTGTTGTTAAATGTAGTGGTTTTCTTTGCAGAATCCATCCTCTGTTAGATGCTCTGTTGAGCAACCCTATGTTTCTCGTTCGTCTAAAGCTGCTACTTCAGATCCATCCCCTGTTTGATTCGTGCAGGGTAGTATGTTTTCTCCCCTATTCTTCTCATATTGGCAATATTTTATCTAGATAAGAATTGCACTTACTTTGCCCCAAGTTTTCTAGCAAAAACTAGCATCGACCCCATAGCCCAAATGGTCCTTTCTGTGGTTGTTTTCGACCCTCAACTTTCAATCAAATCCCCATACTTGATAACTAGCTAAGATTCACTTATTGCAGCCACATTTTTTTGGCAAAGAGAGAGCCCTCTCTAGTCTGGCAGGTCTAGATTCCAGATCAAAACTTGGTCTGTGGTTACCTCAGAATTGCCTCTTCTCAGCCTTGAGGTTCATTTTGAGTGCTAACATATTGATTCTGTTGTCGGGGATGAGGTGACATATCTTCTTCGGGAAAGATTGTTCAAGTTGTAGATCTGATTGTTGATGGTGGACAGTAGTCAGATACATATGAAGGCTGAAATCATCTACCTGATGACTCCATTGTTCGAAATCCTGAGTTTCAAAATATTGATGGTGGCTCCACTGGCTAAATGAAGGACTTAGATGTTGTTTGTATTTGTTCAAGGTATTCATGTATCGATTTTTCTAATCTTCCTGGTTTTCCTAATCAATTACCGAAAGATGCATATTTTTTTAGCAATGGCCCTAAATTCAATGGGGAAGATTTGACTTTGACTCTTGAACATGTAGCAAATTTCAAAACATTTATAGAATCTCTTAGAGTAAAAAAAGAGGATATTTTTATCAGATTGTTCTATGATTCATTTCAAGGGAAATGTAGACAATGGATCAAAAGTTTTCCTATTAGACCTATTAAGTCATTTGTATATTTTTGGCATATATTTCTTGAAACATGGATGGAGAAAGAGGAAGAATTCAAAATAGAGGTGGCCTCTATTCAAGGCTTTAGAGAATGGGAAAATATGTGCATAGATGATGAGGTAGATGAGAACTTTGCTTCATCTCTTTCTTCTTACTTCAAGTCTTGTCGATGTAGCCATGAAGTTAAGCTCAATTTTTTTGCAAAAGTTTGCCATCAAAATTGAAGAAGATCTAACTGAATTGGAGACCCAAACACAGTCTAAGGATCTAGACTGTCAAGTACCATTCTTTGGGGACCTTTTCCAGCAGAAGGAAGGAAAGGTAAGGCTGCCCTTAGATGTTTGCATTAATAATTTATAGCGGGAAGCATGTATTGAGGAGTTGGTGCAGAAAATAGAGTCTGGTTTCTTTGATCCTGTTGCAACATATATGGAAAAAAAATTCAGTTTGAATAACAAGCCAGCTTTCCTTTAACACAACCACACTCATTTTGTGCATGTATGGCTATCAGCATTTCCAATTGTGTCCTAGTTCGAGCATTTCCAAACAACATCCTTGTCACAGTTACTTGATTGGTTGGTCTAGCATTATAGCATCACTTGATCTATCAATTTTGCATCAAAGTAGGGTAGATTTGCACATAAATAAGTTGCCCAAGGCAACATTTCAGTTTCTGGTATTTGTTTATGTACATATTGTATGTATATGTTTTTGGACTGGTATGAGCTTTTCTGGGCTTACAGATGTTTGTGACCATATTTCCCAATGGATGAGGCAGTTGGTCTATGGTGTTCTTGACACCTTCAAGGAGCTGCCATCCCCAATAAGGCCAATGTTAATTCCAGTCTTCATAGACTGTCACCGGGGATCAAAATGGGCCACTTATTATGTCTATTTTGTTAGATGTTTTGCACATGATCTTCAACGCAAAACATGCCATAAGAATGTTCATTAGAAGAAGCTCGGAAAAATATTTCGAATGATATATTACTCCCAAAACGGGCTGCCGGATCAAAGGACATGATCGAAATGAATGATTGATTCTTGTTTATGCATGTTTTGAGGTCATTTGCTGCACACAGGGACAAGTTTACTACAAAATCAATTTCTGAAGTTATGGATAGGTATTTTACAAAAGTGAAAGAGGTTTTTTTCAATCACATACCAAATAACAAAAACCTCCTTCAATTTATGCACATGTGTTACTATGTGGGAGATAAATAGTGCTATTTGAAGTCTACATTAAAACAAAACAAATTTTGCATGTGTTTTACCGTTCTAGTCATTACAGTGCAGCGCCATTTTAGAAAAGATGGAAATTAATTTTGAGAAACCCAAGGAAATTTTTTGTCAAATACGAGCCCTATAACAAAAACTTCTTTTAGTTTATTCACAATTATGCTGAACTATAATATTTGACTAGATCTTTTCAGCCTATTTTTACAGATTTTAATATTTAAGGATTTCCTATTTTAGAGATTATTTTGCGACACAGATTCCGAGAAAATGGAAACGAATTTACAAGAAGTGAGAGAATTTTTTCTCCAAAATAAACTTATCTATAAAAACCTCTTTCAGTTTTGTAACTAGTGTTATGGTTCAAGAGATATGGGTTTATCTTTGACACCCATTTTCAGAAATTGGGTCCTAATTTAATGTAACGGATTCTATCTTGAGGGAGATGGTTGAGATCAACTCCCTTAGTACATGGATGAGCTAACTGTATATATTGTATGAATTTTAGAGTGTAAGAGGTTGGATTTTTGCAACAGAGAGAGGATACTTGGGACTGTGTAAAGTTTTATTGAATATCATTTTAATAAAGCAGTTTTTGCCCTTTAGGCCTCGGATCCATCACGATGTTAATGTCTAGTATGTTTCTCCTATAATTCACTTACATATCTTTTTTTTCTACCTTGTACAACATTACCTAAGAGATATGTCAGGAATTCATCTACACATAATGCTCCTTTCACGATGATTTTGTTGTTAAATGTAGTGGTTTTCTTTGCATAATCCATCCTTTGTTAGATGCTCTGTTGAGAAACTCTATGTTTCTCGTTCGTCTAAAGCTGCTACTGCAGATCCATCCCTTGTTTGATGCTTGTAGGGAAGTGGGCTCTCTCCCCTATTCTTCTCACATTTGCAATCTTTTATCTGGATAAACATTACACTTACTTTGCCCCAAGTTTGCCAGCAACAACTGGCATCGACCCCATAGCCCAAATGGTCCTTTCTTTGGCTGTTTTCGACCCTCAATTTTCAATCAAATCCTGGTACTTCATAGCTAGCCTAAGATTCACCTAGTGCAGTCACATTTTGTTGGAAAAGAGAGAGCCCTCTCTGGTCTGGCAGGGCTAGATCCGAGATCAAAATCTTGGTCTATGGTTACCTCGAAATTACCTCTTCTCAGCCTTGAGGTTCATTCTAAGTGCTAACATATTGGCACTGTTCCGGAGGATGAGATGAAAAATCTTCTCCGGGAATGATCGTTCAAGTTGCAGATCTGATCGCTGATAGTGGACAACAGTCAGACACATATGAAGGCTAAAATCATCTACCTAACAACTCCAGTGTTCAAAATCCTGAGTTTCAAAATATTGATGGTGGCTCCACTGGCTAAATGAAAGACTTAGATGTCGTTTCTATTTGTTCAAGGTATTCATGTATTGATTTTTCTAATCTTCCTGGTTTTCCTAATCAATTACAGAAAGATGCATATTTTTTGACCAATGGCCCTAAATTCAAAGGGGGAGATTTGATTTTGACTCTTCAACATGTAGCAAATTTCAAAACATTTATAGAATCTCTTAGAGTAAAAAAAGAGGATATTTTTATTAGATTGTTTTACGATTTTTTTCAAGGGAAATGTAGACAATGGATGAAAAGTTTTCCTATCAGATCTGTTAAGTCATTTGTAGATTTTTGGCATATATTTCTTGAAACATGGATGGAGAAAGAGGAAGAATTCAAAATAGAGGCGATCTCTATTCAAGGCTTAAGACAATGGGAAGATATGTGCACGGATGATGAGGTAGATGAGAACTTTGCTTCATCTCTTTCTTCTTATTTGAAGTCTTGTCGATGTAGCCATGAAGTTAAGCTCAATTTTTTGCTAGAGTTTGCCATCAAAATTGAAGAAGATCTAACTGAATTGGAGACCCAAATATAGTCCAAGGATCTAGACTGTCAAGTCCCATTCTTTGGGGACATTTTCTAGTAGAAGGAAGGAAAAATAAGGCTACCCTTGGATGTTTGCATTAATAATTTATAGCTGGCAGGATGTATTGAGGAGTTGGGGCAGCAAATAGAGTTTGGTTTCTTTGATCCTGTTGTGGCATATATGGAAAAAATATCAGTTTGAATAACAAGCCAAATTTCCTTTTACATAGCCACACTCATTTTGTGCATGTATGGCAGTCAGCATTTCAAATTTTGTCCTGGTTCGAACACTTCCAAACAACATCCTTGTCACAGTTACTCGATTGGTTGGTCTGGCATTACAACATCAATTGATCTATCAATTTTTCATCGGAATAGGGTATATTTGTAAATAAATAAGTTGCCTAAGGCAACATTTCAGTTTTTAGTATTTGTTTATGTACATATTGCAGTATGTATATGTTTTTGGATTGGTATGAGTTTTTTTGGGTTTACAGATGTTTGTGACCGTATTTCCAAATGGATGAGGCACTTGGTCTATGATGTTCTTCACACCCCCAAGGAGCCGCCATCCCCAATAAGGATAATGTTAGTTCCAGTCTTCGCAGCCTATCACCAGGGATCAAAATGGACCTCCTTTTATGTCTATTTTGTTAGATGTTTTGAACATGATCTTCAACGCAAAACATGTCATAAAAATGTTCATTAGAAGAACCTTGGAAAAATATTTCCAATGGTATATCACACTCCCAAAAACGGATTCCGAATCAGAAGACATGATCGAAATGAATGATTGATTCTTCGTTATGCATGTTTTGAGGTCATTTGCTGCACATAGGGACAAGTTTACTACAAATTCAGTTTCTAAAGTAATGGATAGGGGTTTTACAAAATAGAAAGAGATTTTTGTCAATCACATACCAAATAACAAAAAACTCCTTCAGTTTATGCACAGGTGTTACTATGTGGGAGATATGAAATGATATTTGAAGTCTACATTACAACAAAACAAATTTTGCATGTGTTTTACTGCTTTACTCATTATAGTGCGGCGCCATTTTACAATACATGGAAAGTAATTTTGAGAAACCCAAGGAGGTGTTTGTCAACCACGAGCCATGTAACAAAAACCTCTTTCAGTTTATTCACATCTATGCTGAACTATAGTATTTGACTAGATATTTTTAGCCTATATTTACAGATTTTAATATTTAAGGATTTCCTATTTTAGATATTATTTTGCGACACAAATTTCGAGCACATGGAAATGAATTTCCAAAAAGTGAGAGAGTATTTTCTCCCAATTAAAATTATCTACAAAAACCGCTTTTAGTTTTGTTAGAGGTGTTATGGTTCAAGAGATACGTGTTCATATTTGACACCCATTTTCAGAAATTGGGTCCTAATTTAATGTAATTGATTCTATCTTGAGGGAGGTGGTTGACGTCAACTCCCTTAGTACATGGATGAGCTAATTGTATATATGGTATGAATTTCAGACTGTAAGAGGTTGGGTTTTTTACAAAAATGGGAGGCTACTTGGGACTGTGCAAAGTTTTATTGAATATCATTTTAATAAAGTAGTTTTTGCCCTTTAGGCCTAGGATCCATCATGGTGTTAATGTCTAGTATGTTTCTCCTATAATTCACTTACATATTTTTTTTCTACCTTGTATAGCATTATATAAGAGATATGTCAAGAATTCATCTACACATGATGCTCCTTTCATGATGCTCTATTGAGCAACCGTGTGTTTCTCGTTCGTCTAAAGTTGCTACTGTAGATCCATCCCTTGTTTGTGCCTGCAGGGTAGTGGGCTTTCTCCTCTATTCTTCTCACATTTGCAATATTTTATCTAGATAAACATTGCACTTACATTCCCCAAGTTTGCGGGCATAAACTAGCATCGACCCCATAGCCCAAATGGTCCTTTCTCTGGCTATTTTCGACCCTCAACTTCCAATCAAATCCCATACTTCATATCTAGCCTAAGATTCACTTATTGCAGCCACATTTTGTTGGCCAAGAGAGATCCCTCTCTAGTCTAGTAGGGCTAGATGTCAAATCAAAGGCTTGGTATGTGGTTACCTCAGAATTTCCTCTTCTCAGCCTTGAGGTTCATTCTGAGTGCTAACATGACAGGTGACAAAAAAAGCTACAATATCTTTTTGGCACCGTTGTTGAGTAATCTATTCTATAATTTTTCCCCTTAGTGTGCCAAATATTTACATTTCCTCCATTATGTAAGCAAGGCGAGTGTGGGTTAAAGATCTCTCACCTTGGCAACTCCACTATCTCAATTTCATTACAAATGCCTTAGCGACTCTGTTGTTCATATTTTTATTTGATCATTATGGCTTATAAGATGCCCCATACTCATTTAGATACCTCTCAGCAAAGAACACCAAATGAATCTGACCCAGAAAGAATCATATTTAGAAGGATTTGGAAGGAAAAAACCCCAGATACACTTGCGTCTCTTCATTTCCTGAAACATCCTCATCGAGCTCATAGAATTCCATAGTTCATTGCTCTGATTTTCCTCCTAGATTTCTGGTATATCATTCAGAAAGTGGTCAACTACTCAATACTGCCTCCCTAGAGGTCAAAGAAGAAGAACTTTCAATCGACATCCCTTCTCTCTCATTTCCTCTCCTCCCTAAAGTTGAGGAGTTAAAAGATATAATCTAGAGTAGCCCTACCCACAGTGTGAACAATTTCTCATTCCACATCAGTCAGTTGTCTCACAATTGGTCATACCTCAGAGAGCCTCAATAAATCAAGAACCACCCCCTCTGATCCAAATGGCTTTCCTAGGCTTCTTGTTAAACAAATATGCTCCATTAGACTAGCCTCAACCTTTGAATGTTATGCCATAAGACTATCTTAAGATCCTGCACAGGTTTAATGAAGAAGTTGATATATCAGTGTAGAGACATATAGAAATTTTATTTGCCTTGTAGAAAATTTGAATGTCGAGCACAAGGACATAGTCTTGAGGCTTTTCGTCTAATCTTTGGATGGGGAAGTCAAGAAATGGTTCAAATCCTTGCCGAATTATTTTCATACCACTTGGGAAGAAATGGAAAATTCTTTTTTGTATAAAAGGGGAGAGAAGAGGGATCATAGATACATTCTTACCAAGTTCAATGTTATGAAGAAGAAGCATGATGAGGATATCTAGGGTTTTATAAAAAGGTTTAATAAATCGTACAATACTCTACCTACTGATATTAAACCTCCACAGGTGGCTACCCGAGGCAAAATAAAATTTTAAACTTATGCTGTCAAGGTAGAAGCAAATTTTACCTCAACCAGGAAGTCAAGAGGCAGATTTGACCCCAAAATGAAGAAAAAAGGGAAAAGAGGAGACAACTTCCTCAAGTCAAGGAAGGGAATCCCAAGAATAGAGGATGGAGGAGATGGATAGGTTGACAAATAAATTATCAAACAAACTGACAAAAATGGAGCTGGAAAATACAAACCTTCAACAACAGAACTTTTTGGTTGCCAATCAAGGTTTTAATCTCCAACATAGAAGTCCTCCCCTACAAATACTATAAAGGGAGAGGAAAGAGAAACAATATAAAATTTATCGTCCACTATACATAGAAGATGATCCAA
Source organism: Pinus taeda (assembly GCA_000404065.3). Classification (NCBI taxonomy): domain Eukaryota; kingdom Viridiplantae; phylum Streptophyta; class Pinopsida; order Pinales; family Pinaceae; genus Pinus; species Pinus taeda. Next base: position 47,364 of record APFE031168056.1, on the reverse strand, counting down.
AGGAATAGAAACCAGATGCTAATGAAGTTCATGAGAAATTGTATTCCTCTTTCTCCGATGAAGAACAAGAACTTAAAACATATCAAGAAGAGGAGGAGAAGCTTGAGGCAATAATGAATGATGATGGCATTGATGACTATTGCAAGTAGTTGAATAATTTCATGCAGGCTCCGTTGAGCAAGAAATACAATTTGCAGTCATCTAGAAAGAGATCGAGAGGGAAAGACCAAAATGAAGGTACTTCTTCCCTAGAGCCTCTTAAGAAAAATGACAAGGGGAAGGGTATTTTAGAGCCGATTATTCAAAATAACAAGGGGTCCTTAGACCCAAACTACCATAAGCCTGAAGGCCTCGAAGAAGAGAAATCACCTCCCCCTTCCAGACCCATCTATGAAAAAGAAAAGGAGCTTGTAGAAGTTAACTCAAAATAAAAGGGCCCTGCAATATTCAATCTTCAAAAAGAGCTTAAGAAAGTCAAGATCCCTATCTAGTTATCTAAACTCCTGAAACGACCCACCTATAAGGCACAAGTTTCTCATTTCATGTTTCCATGTGCTTCAGTCCAACCTTCTGATAGTTTAAACCTCCAAGAAGAAATTCAAATGGTCATCTTTGGACCCCATGTCAAAGAACAAGATTCCTCCACACCACCTTTTTATGTTACTCTAGTGGTATGTGACCTTCTGCTGCATAACTATATGTTGGACTCATGTTCTTATTATAATTTGATGCCATTGTTAGTAATGGAGCAACTATGTTTGGAGATAATCAGACCATATAAAGATCTCTGCTATTTTGACTCCAAGAGGGTAAGGTTCTTGGGTATGATAAAAGACTTGGTGGTGAATTTGACCCAGATCCCAATGAAAAGTGTAGTGATGGAGGTTGTAGTAGTTGATATTCCTGCAAGGTTTGGTATGATTTTTCTAGATCTTGGGGATCAAATATTGGAGGTTCCATCAAATTCGATCCTACTTATGATACCATCCCTATATTTGTTGGAGAAGAAAGGCGACTACATAGGGAATCAAGATTCATTAAAACAGTCACGAGAGTTGATTTCCCAAACAATGCTCTCATGTAGGGAAATGAGAGGGATCTCTCCAACTTAATGCTAGAAGAAGATGATTTCATTTTAGAAGAAACAAAGATGTAGCCTACAGCTAGACTAGATCAGTAGCTCAAAGATTGTAGCAAATTATGGAAGTTGTATTTCGATGGTGCAAATTCTAAACAAGGAAATGGAGTAGGAGTATTGTTGATATCTCCATAGGGTTGCTTGATTCCCCTCTCAATCAAATTGTAATTTGAGGAAAAAAATAATGTGGCAGAGTATGAGGTGTTACTACTAGGCATGTAAGCAACAAATTATTTCAACATTGAATGCTTGATTTTGTTCGGAGACTCAGAATTGGTGATGAAGAAAATCAAAGACCAATGTCAAACTAAGCAACCCTGACTGAGGGCTTATAGAAATCAGGTGTGGGGTCTAATTGACTACTTATTCCTAGCTTTTAATGTCCAATTCTTACCTAGGGAAGGAAATTGAATGGCCAATTCCTTCACTGTAGCTGATAGTAATTCCAAGACATCGCAAAATCCACTCCTCATATATGAAATTGAAGTCAGATACAAACCCCCACTGCTTGAAAATGTGAAACATTGGCAAGTGTTCGAACATGATGAATATATTAGGCATTTCATGGAAGTAATTGGGAATTCTAGAATTCGGTGATTGGTAGAGGAACAACTAGCATCTTGGGAGGAAACTATCACAGGGCACATAGTTTTGTAGCTAAAGGGAAATTCCATTCCTCATGGTCTAGTTCCATTGGAGAGGATATTCAAATCCAACAATGTGGCTTGAAAACTTGCTGAATAGGGATTTGATGAAGATGGGGAGGACTGCAACATCAGCTCAAATAACGAACCCCGAATGATCAAGTTGTCAAAAGGAATCCCCCAAAAATATAAACAATGGTATTTAAATCTCTTTAAAACTTATAAAGATGCATTTTCTTGGTCATATGAATATTTAAAGAGTTTTGATACCAATATTATTCAACATAAGATTCCCTTAAAGAATGGTATGAAGCCTCGTAAGAAGAAACTCATATAGATCAATCCCATTGTACTCCCATACATTGAGAAGGAAGTGAGGAAGTTGCTTGAGGCCAAGATCATTGTACCATTGAGGTACTCAGAATGGGTGGAAGACATGATTTATGTAAGGAAGAAGAATGGTGAGAAAGGACTGTGTGTGGATTTCAAAAATCTCAATAGAGCTTCATTGAAAGATAATTACCCATTGCCTGAAATGGATTATACATTATAGAAGGTAGCTGGATCATCTCAGATGTCCATGATGGATGGAGTTTTAAGGTATAATCAGGTAGCAGTCCATCCTAATGGTCAAAAGAAAACTACATTCACTACACCTTGGTAGGCCTTCATGTATGCAAGAATGCCATTTGGCTTTATAAATGCAGGGGAAACCTTCCATAGGGCAATGAATATAGCTTTCATGGGGGAACTTGACAAATTTGTAGTACTCTACCTAGATGATATCACAATTTTCTCTAAAACCAATGACGAGCATATTGAAGATTTGAATCTCACTTTTGAGAAATTAAGGAAGTATGGGTTGTTTGTAAATCGAAATAAATCCTAGTTCGCTCTGAGCGAAGTAAAACTACTGGGGCATATAGTAACACAAGAGGGAGTGAAGATTGATCCTAAGTAGGTGGAAGCCATCAGTCGCATTTCCCTACCAAGAAATAAAAAGGAGGTCCAAGTGTTCTAGGGAAGGATTAACGTATTGAGAAGATTTATGCCTAATTATGCCGAGATAGTGAAAGGCATCACAGAGATGTTGAAGAAGGAGGACGAAGGAAAGTGGAGTGCAAATTCCCGAGAATCCTTCTCTAGGATCAAGAGATATTTTGCAAAGGTTCATGTACTAGTCAACCGAGATTATTCAACGCCATTTTACATCTTTTATTTTTCCTCCCATCACACTATAGTCATTGTGTTATTATAAATAATAAGGAAGGTCACGAGCATCCTATACCATTCTTCATCCAAGTGCTATGAGAGGCTAAACTAAAATATAATATTTTGGAAAAATAGGTTTATGCCCTAGTCAAAGATTGGAAGGCCTTCAAAGTTTATGTTTTACACTCTAACATTATGGCTTATGTTCCAAAAATTGTTTTCAAGGACATCTTGGTGTAAGGGGAAAGTGACGGGAAAAGAGGAAAGCGAATTGCCAAAATCCAAGAGTATGATATGGATATCAAGCCCACTAAACTCATCAAAGGGGAGGGATTGGCCAAAATCTTATCAAAGTCCAATTTACAAGCCTTGGGGATTAACTTGTTGACAAAATAAGATGAAGAGGGGATACAACAATTGCTGATCAACAAATCAACCCAAAAAATTCATGTCAAATATGAAACATCTACCTGGTATAAGGATTTCATCCGTTATGTTCTATTCTTGAGGCGCATAGTGAACATGGATACATCCAAGTATATAGCATTAAGATTACAAGCCAATTTTTTTTTTATACACATAGGGAAACTATACTGGAAAGACCCAATGGAATTATACTTTTGTATTTGGTAGAAACAGAAACTCAAAGGGAGATTGATGATTTCCATAGTGGAATTTTTGTGGGGAACTATAACTGAAAGACCACCATGCATAAGATATTGAAAGTAGGATTATATTTTCCTAAACTATTCAAGGAAGTTCAATCTTACGTTTGGGTCGACCAGCAGTGTCAAGTGTTCGTTGAGAAGAAAAAATTAGCCCCACTCCTCTTAATCGATGTTTGTATAGGAAAGGGTTTCAGACAATCGAGACTGGACTTTATCAGAGAGATACAGCCCCTTTCTAGATACCAACACAAGTGGGTACTCATGGCCACAGATTATCTCATAAAATGGGTGGAAGTAATCCCAACTCAAAATGCAACTGATACTATGGTCATAAAGTTTTTGGAGGAGTATATCTTGGCCAGGTTTGTGTGTCTTGTGAAAATTGTGACTGATAATGCTCAGGCTTTTAAGTCTACAAAACTTTTCAACTTCCGTTAGAAATCAACATTATAGTTGGGAACGCTCCTACCTACTATCCTCAAATGAATGGACTAGATGAGTCTTCCAACAAAATGATAGTGAGGATCCTGAAGAAAATAATTGAAGAAAGCTGGAGAAATTGGGACTCCCAACTAAAATTTTCCCTATGGGCTAACATGGTCACTCCAAAATATCCATAGGGAAATCTCCTTTTAAATTGGTTTGTGGGAAATCAGTCATGTTCGCTATATAGATTGCTATGCCAGTTGTCATGATGCTACAAGATGTGGAAGAAGAACCAAAATCCTTGACTTGAGTGATTAATCAACTAGTGGAGCACCGGGAGAATAGAGAGAAGGTAAACCACATGTTAATTAGCTACTAGCAAAAGATAAAATACTTGTTCGATAAGAAGGCTAAAGACAAACCTATCCAACCATGAGATATAGTTTTGATGTGGGATGTGGGAAGAGAAGATAAAGGGAAACATGCCAAATTTGATCCCTTATAGTTTGGACCCTTCAAGATTGCTGAGACAAAGAAAAAAGATACTTTTTTTCTAGAAAACTTGAAGGGTGAGATGCTTGAGCTGCTTGTAGATGGGAAATTCCTTAAGCTTTAATTCTAGCACTAATAGATTCATTTCTCACTCATTGTACATATTGGTGAGCCATTGTAAAATATCAATAATACTTTCAATTCTTTATCTTTTTGGTTTTGTTTTTATATACTAGAATAAAATTACCCCATGTCCAATGGATAGAAGGCTACTAGTCTACAGGATCTCAACACCTTGTTAGCAAGGCATTGTCTCCAGGTGGAGCCAATGTTGTCACCTACTACAAATTATGCTTTCAGTTTTCAAAAGAGCACAAAAGAGAAGCATGGTTTGTAGTAATATTCCAAGCCTCAAAAGGACAAAAATTATAAATTCGGCCCTCTCCATTGGAAATTTCTTTGAACAACAATATGTGAAAGTCCAAAAATGGACTCCTAGATCAAAATTTCTAGCCATATGAAGTTCAAGGATGAAAGCCTCAAGGAAAGAAGGAATGTTAGAAGCCTGATATCGAAGATCATAAATCGGAGGACCAAAAACATCACATATTGCCACATCAAATATCATAGCCCTGATATATCGGAGATCCAACAACATAGAATATTGATGATCGCAATCAGAGGTCCTAACAGTTAGGCATATTGGTGATTGCAAATTAGAACTGTAGGTACATCAGTGATCGACGATCACAAATTAAAACTGGAAGAACATTGGCATATCTCATGTCAGAGGTGTGATATCAGAGGTAGCAGTATTGGAGATTGGTGGTCAACACATCACAACATCAAGTAGATTGGCACATTGGCGATCAGAGGATCACAACTCTTGAACGCGTGAACCTTGAAAAGATGTTGATAGTGTAAAATCGCTTGAGAACCCAAAAATAAATTTACAAAGGATTTCCTCGAATAACCGAAGGGTGAATGGTCCCTTTTCTCTCTCCCCCAGCAGGACGAGTGGCAGCTTCTAGTTGGTGTCGATAAGCTACATGTGGTGGCACAAGATTATCTCTGATAAGGACATGTGGCAAATGAATTTAGCTTGACATGGTAGTACGGAAGGACACGTGGTGGATGATGTCAACTTGACATGGCAGCACGGAAGGACATGTGGCACTTTGTTTTGACATTTTGAGGGGGTCTATGGTGGCATATTTGGGTGAGATGTGTCACCATTCAGGAAGTGCCACATGGAAGTGATGATATCCCATAAAAAATCACATATCGAAGGTTGATCGAATTCAACATATTACAGTAATGCACACTTGAAAAACACCGATAAAGGGGCTCCAATATAAGGTTGACATACAATTGCAAGAAGAGTCAAAGAACCAAACGCGCAGGGCTGGGGCTAAACATAGAGGGCTATTGACGATTGGAGAAATGAGCATGTCGCAACACCCAAAGTAAAACTTCAATTGGAAACCGTTGATAAGGGAGCTCCGATATGTTGGGCTAGTGCATGGTCGCTAGAGAAACTCATAGGAAAGGGGCTCTAAAATATTTTTAAATGGAAAAGGCCCTCGAGACAGGAACAAAAGGCCCAAGTGCCTTAAGGATAAACATCTGGTCATAGCCCGTAGTCATATGAAGAGAAATAAAGAAGGGGGCTAAAACAAAGGGGGCCCAAGGATCCCCGAACTCATCTATTTTGTAATGGTTTTTAAGAATAAAGTGTTAATAATGAGGATATATATTATAGCATTATGGCAGATTTATTGGATATATCAGGCTCTGAGAGTGTTATAGAGGAATTTTAGAGAGATGCATGAGTTGGCATCTTTAATTCGCAAAGCCGCATAGAGGCCATCGCCATTGATCGCTCCCAGCTCAAGAAAATGGGAAATTTGTTTAATTCATACGCAAAGCGGCAGGGGGACCGACTAAGTAATAAAAAGAGGCACATTGTGGTAGATACATGGCTTGATCAGAGGCCATCACAGGAAGTGTGATGGAGATATTTAGCTAGAGTCCTCATTCAGGTTTTCCCATGCCTTGTAACCTGTTGTTTTGTTATTATGTTATGCTTTATTTAAAAAAAAGGATCATTCTCTTGCAATGATTTGAGTAACAAATACTTAACACGCCAAGACATCTAGTCTACCAGACAGCAAGAGCTCAGACTAAAGATATTTTTGTAACCATTTTTAAAGCTTCCCATCTCCTTATAAAAAGAGGGAAGAAAAAATTAAGAAAGTTTCCCGAATTCTACAAGCAACAGGATCGAATTTCATGGTTCCACATTAGTTCCATTTTCATGTTCATGAGAGATTTGAGCGGTAAGTGTTGAATGTATATGGACTAGTGATTTGGAATGATCTTGGAGGATTAATGAAACTATTTTTTTGTTTCCTATCAGAGCAATAAGCAATATGTTTCCCTCTTTGTATTTCAATTCATGTATTTTTTTCTTCTCCTGAAATTGTGTAAAGAAGCTACAAGTTTCACTCTCTCATGGTTATATTTATATTGTTAAGGAGTAATAGTCCTTGTGTTAATTAATGATTTACATGAGCTATTTGATAGCTTATAGTACATTTATGATCACAGATTTACTTATGTTGATTAGTGACAAGTGTGTCCATGAGGTATAGAGTATGAGATCTTAAATTGCACTCCACAATTTCTGCCAATTCATCTCCTCATTCTTTCATACTTATGTTGGAGCTTGATTCTTAAGATTTTGTGTTGTATCCAGCCGTCTTCATCGAATTCCCTTTTTTCATTCCTCCTCTTCATGTTACTACAACAGAAATATTAAGGCTGCATATTGTTGTGTGTCGAACACCAAAATTAGTCATTTCTCTTTGAGATTAACTAGATCTACCCCCTATGTATTTAGATCCATGTATTTTCTTAAGTCTACCTTAATGAAAGACTATTGAACCAAGCCCCCTTTATGATCTTTTTCATACTAAGTGACGATTGGAGAGCAATCGAAATCCCTATTCATAATATTCAAAATAACTCCTCTCTTAAGATGTCCTAGGCACTGGTCTACAATCAACCCAGTAGTTGTCTCTAGGATGCTTCTATATCTCCTAGAGAACTTGTGCTAAATGTGACAAAACAAACTACAACAAGTCCCATCCCTTGTTGGTTTCTACATTCATTAAAGAGAAATTCATTCCCTTGGATTTTGATGTGTAGATGTACTAGTTTATATGTGGATTATATAGCTTATGTATTCATGGTATTTATGTTGTTATTTTGTTGGTTATGAGCATGTATTCTGGCAATGATGATTTATGGCTTTCCCCACGTTTTTATTTGTAAATGAATAAACAATGTATCTATGACCTAATAGATGGTACTACAACTAATGATGTAAGGGAACAATTATTCTTAGCGATTCTGAGATAAGTATGAGACCCCTATGTTTAGAATTATTGTTTACTCCTATAGATTACATATTTGTGATATGTTTGAGGAAATACCTATCATGGCTAGCAGGGGTCCATTCAAGCCCTTGTTTGCGTAATTACATTTGTATCATCCTTACCTTATCATCTTTCTGCTTTAAGGTGTCATTTAATTATGGGTAGTGAACTAATCTCTGGGCCTGAAAAGGTGGTTCAAATCCTGGGGACGTTGGCACAACACTAAGAAAAATAATTGCTGGATGCTAGCATGCCATGTTGTAGGAGCGTCTAGAGCCCTCTGGACAGTGGCATGCCGATAGCATGGGAGAGTACGAGGGTTAATTGGCCTAAAAACTCAATGTGACCTAAGGGCTAGTTTTCAGAATGTTTAGGATGGCTCTTGGGAGTCTTGTAGCTAATGAGGAAGGTTTGTATGTTGTGTTTCCATCGATTCCAGTTCCTTAAGGTCACATAGGACGTTGAATCCCATCATAGTAGCCTCTCGTCGCATGTTTACCCTGGTTCACTGGTTACTTGGGTATATGTGGGAGGAGGGTTTACAGAGTGGTATCAGAGCATGGTTCACCCCTTGGACTTGATGGGCAATGTGTTGGTCATGCATTCAAGTTGTTTTCACATGCATTTTCATCTTTGTGGTCTATGTGCTTGCTGCACATGCATGATGTTAGTTATGGTTGTAGTGATGTCGACATGTGAAAGAGGATGTTGTTAATGGGAAGGGTGTCTTCATGAGTGTATCATTGGTTACATGTTTTTATATGTTTCTTACATGTATTGTTCTTGTATGCTTGCTTTCATGTTTCTACCTTTTGTTACAAGTATTCTCTTTTTATGCTTGGTTATATGTGTTTATGCGTGTGTGTTATCCATGCTTATGCTTGTGTGTTGTCTACATGTATGCTGGTGTATAGTCTATGTTTATGATTGTGTATTGTCCATGTACATTGGTATAATTGATGTAATCATGCATCAGGTCATAGTATGTGTAGTGATATGGTCATGCAATGATGACTGGACTCTAGCTAGAATGATGTTATGTGTTCGGACACTTAGTTGTTATATGTTTATATTTTGTTATGATTATGTTTATACATGTATCATGTTGATTTGGACAATCTTGCAGATGAGGTATCCTCCCAAAATTATACTAAGGTACGTTGGTTTATTATGATTTGATTTAGCTGACATATTATGCCTTATAGGAAAAAGATCAAAATGACTAGCAAGTTGGTAGACTACAAAGACTCTCCCTATGAATGAGATGAGCAATGTGGTGGGCACTCTTCTGATTTGGAAGACACGTTGAGAATATTGAAGGATGAAATAAGGAGTTGTAAGGTGGATAATGACAATATCATGCATGCACAAGAGGAAAAGAAGAGGTTAATGTAATATTTCTTCAAAGTTTGTTAGAATTGCAGAAACATGGGCCACTTCGGATCAACCATGGATAGGAGGACAAAGCTAATGGCACATGTAATAACCCTAGTGAAAATTTCATGTAATAAAAGTTAAAAACAATAACCACAGATGAATGGGACACTTATTCCAAGCTAAATGTTGGGCAAGACATTCTAGGGGGTGTTCATTTGGTTGTTTATGGCTAACGGAATTAGCAAAGGCAATGGTTAAGGGTTTAGAAAGGATAAATGGAATTTTTGGCACAATTATTTATGAAAATAATGGAAATTAGGAAAAAATGGAGTTGAAATGTCACGTGTTGCATGTGAGGAGTAAAATGAAGGAAAATGAAGAAAATAGAGGCCTCATCCATAAAAAAAGGATTCTGAGGATCAGTTGGTAACCTTTTTCAGCTTAGGTTTGGAACAATTTCATTATTCTCTCTCTCTCTCTCTCTCTTGTACTCTTGGAGACTTAGAGTTTTCTTGGAGCACTTTGGCATTGGAGCAAGAAAGGAAAAGAAGGCAAGAGGAAGCAAAGATCAAGTAGGGAAAGGTAGGATCAAGCAGCTACAACAGGCTTCATTGTAGGTATCGACTTTCATGTGTATTTTAATTGCTATATTTGGCATGCATGGGATTTCATGTGTTTATTTTCTACTATAGCATGGATTTTACCAGGTGTGATAGTATATTCAGCCTAACCTTTCCATTTCCTGATAGCTTTCATGAGATGGGTTCTCTCATTCGATTTATGTGGGATGGCATGATTGGATTCGAAGATGAGTAGGGTGGATCTCCAAATTGACAAACACATCGTGTAGTGGTCCTTGAAATGGACTAATGATGCACGAATCCATTGGCTAGTAACCCCTGAACTAGATTGTGGGTTACACTAAAGCCAGATTGTGTGCCTCGATGGGCCTAGAAATCCTTACCGATGAATGGCGAGAAATACGGTAAAGCCAAGAGGTGTAGTTTCTCTTCGCTGGGACCAATTCTTCCAGGATGGAATGCATGGTAAAACCTAGAGATTATGTATCGGTGTAGGGCCTAGTGATCTCTTGATTGGACTATGGATGCACAGTAAAGCTTTAGAGACTAGGAGGCACTCAAATTCCTCGTGGTGAGGCAAATAAATCCTGTGGAATCCACATTGATTTGTGTTTTTGATGTGTTTTATGAGTCCCACATTCACTCTTGGAATAATGCACAAGGGTAATTGGCTGAAGAGAGACATGGCTCAGCTAATCTATGGTCAGATGGAACATGGTAGTCCCATCACCAGTTGGTTCATTAGATTAATTAATGAGAAATTCATTCCATTGATTTTCATGTGTGTGTCTATATAATATATATATATTATATATATATATATATATATATATTGTAATTTTGTTCCTATTGTGCTGGTTAGATGTATATTTTGTGACAACAACTATTTATGACTCTCAGCATGTTTTTACTTGTATTTGAATGGATATGGTATCTATGACCTACTAAGTGATAAGGCATTAAATGACATGATGAAACAATGGTTCATGGTGATTCTCAGATAAGTATGAGGTCTTTGCACTTAATTATGTTGTTTACACATGTAGGTTACATGTTGATAATATGTTTGATGAAATGCTTGTCACGGTTAGTAGGGGTCTGGTTAAGGTCTTGATCAAATATTTACTTTTTCATCATTGTTTCCATGTACTTTACTTGATTATGAGCTTTCATTCCATTCTGGGTAGTGGCCTGGGCTCTTAGCCTGAAAATGTGGCTTAAATCCCAGAGTCATTGGAACATAACTGGCAACTTTAGTCCACAGTCACTGGTAGGTAGGCCTTTAATAACGATTTTAGGTATCTGGTCGCTCTCTTTCCCATAGCATGGGAGTGACTATGGCCTAAGAGGTCCAGAACAACAATGGGACCCAGGGACAGGTTGTCTGAGTGGCTGACTTGTCTCTTGAGGGTTATGTTGGTGATGTTGGATGGTTGTGTGTGATGTTTCATGGATTCCACTTCCTTAAGGTCACCTAGGAGGTCAAATATGGTCATAGCATCCTCTCATCTCATGTTTACCCCGGTTGACATGGTTACATGGGTGGATATGGGAGGAGGGTATTACAAAGTGGTATCAAAGAATGGTTCTACTCTCAAACTGGGTGGGTTGAATGTGTTAGTAATGCATGCATTTCGGTTGCATGTGTGTCTCTTACACTTATATACTTGTTGCAAGTTCTTGATGTTGGATTAGGGTTACAATATGGTTATTATGGATAATTTGATGTTGATTTTGTGAAGAGTATTTGACATTAGTATGTGACTGATTGTATATGGTTATTTTTCACTTATATGTTGATTTTATGTCACCTACTTCCATCCTTGTATGTTAGGTTACATTTTGAATATTTTGATTACATGTATTAGTGTTGTAGGTTGATTGAAAGAACTGATCGATTATGTTTGACTACATGCATTTATGCATATTTTTATATGGCAAGGCATTTCTTATGCATATTTTTGGTTGCATGTAGCAATATGTATAATGGAGTAATGGTTGTTGTCATGCATGAGGTCATAGCATGCATTGTTGATATGGCCTTGCATTGAGGTCTGGAACCTAACTAAAGTGATGATTATGTGTTGATACACTTACTTGTGAATGTCTATAAATTGTTATGATTATGTTATACATGTATCACACTGATTTGGTGATATTGCAGACAAGGTATCCTCCCCAAGATATACTAAGGTACTTTGGTTTATTGTGATTTGGTTTATTTGACATATTATGCATTGCAGGAAGAGAAAGATCAAATGGCTAGAAAGGTGGTAGACTACATAGAATCTCCCTATGCACTGGATGAGTAGCATCATGTGGGGCATACTTCTGATTTGGTCGATACATTGAGAAGCTTGAAGGAAGAGATAAGGAGTTGTAAGGTAGATAATGATTAGATCATACAAGCACAAGAGATGTAGGAAGAGGTGAATTCCATACTTCTTTAGAGTTTTTCAGAACTACAGTGAAAAGGATTGCTTCGGTTTAGCCATGCATATGAGGATGGGACTAACGGAACATATGGCAATAGATATCCTAGTAGACACAGGATAGATAGATCTGACACATTGAGGGATGGTAGGTTGTTGGACACCCTGAAAAGCATGGGCGATGAGTACAAGTATTACTCTAGTTCTGGTTCTAATAGACATCATGATCGTCATCGATATCATCCTTACAGGAGTAATGATAGGGGATAATTATTGGATGAATTCAAGAAAGCAAAAGAACCTACTTCTGATGGATATGTGAAGAAGCCAAAAGATGCAGAGGCTTGAATACTTAGGATGAAAAACTTCTTTGAGTTGCTTGAGTACACAAATAACATGAAGGCTAGAATAGTTATCTTCAACTTGAAAGGTAAAGTAGACATCTGGTGGGAAGATGTTGAGTGGGTTAGAGACATCATGATAGATGACTTGAGTTGGCAGGAACTCAAGAGGCTTTTCATGAAGAAGTACTTGTTAGAAAGGTACTACAACAATAAGGCTAAATAATTATATGAGCTAAATATGGGATCAATGATAGACGAAGAATACACAAACAAGTTTCTGGGACTATTGAGGTATGTATCGTACTTACCGATGAGAAGCCTAAAGTTCAGATATTTGTTAGTGGTTTTCCATTAGAATGTAGAGATCGGATTGACTATGATGAGCCTTGATCACTTGAGGAAGTTATTGGGAAAATGAAATATTGCTATGAGAAATCAAAGTGCAAGAATGAATCTCAGCATGGAATGGAAGGGGAAAGACAAAGGAATAGGTAAATGGAAGCATAAGAGGAAAAGGCCTCAACAAGCATATGGGAAAGAAATGTGGCTCTACAAAAGAGATTTAATGCAGCTAGATAAGGACATGGGTCACAACAGTAGTAGTAACAACAACATAGAGGTGAGGGCATTGGTCAATTGGTATGTTGGACATGTGGTGAGGAACACCTTAGGAGATATTTTCTGCAACATCAGGGTGGAAGACCTAAGATATATAGTGCACGAGAGGCACATAATGTTGGGGACGTTGCTCAGATTATTCCACATATCTATGCGGCAGTGGACAACAAGCACGAAGAACACTAGGAATCTATCATTGAGATGGATGGTAAACTTTTTTTATCAATTTATTTCTATTTTGATTGACCCTAGATCTAATTATAGCTATGTTAGTCCTGACTTGATGGATAAGTGTGGTTTGAATAAGGAGTTGCATGTAGAGTCTTGGTTAGTGCAATTGGCTACAGGTACAAAGAAGTAAGTTCATCATTAGGTAAGAGCTTGCACATTTGACTTAAATGGTATGCCTACAGCAACACATTTGAATGTGTTACCGTTGGGATCATACAATATGTCATTGGGAAAGGATTGGTTGTATCTACATAGAACCAGGGTTGACTGATATGACAAAGCTATTGAGTGCGTTGATGACAATGGAGAACTAAGAGTCTTGCAAGGTAAGGAGAAAGACACATCAATTAGGATGGTGACATCTATGCAAGAAAAACATAGCCATAGGAAAGTGTGAAAGTTATTTGTAGTACACATTTCTAGCAATAAGGGTAAGGAGGTTGATGATGCAAATGTGTTGAACATATATCCAGTGTTGCAACAGTTTCAGGATATATTTCTTGAGGACATTATAGAGTTGCCACTTCATAGTGAGGTAGAATTTCCTAGTGAGTTAGTGCCAAGGGCAGCTCCAACATCAAAAGAACCTTACAGGATGATCACACCTAATTTGGTTGAGTTAAAATTATAGTTGAAGGAAATTGTGGACAAGGGATACATTAGGCCAATTGTATCACCTTGCGGCACACTAGTCTTGTTTGTGAGGAAGAAAGATGGTACCCTCAAATTATGCATTGATTACTAGTAGTTGAAAAAAGTGACCATCAAGAACAAATATCCTTTGCCAAGGATTGATGACTTGTTCAATCGATTGAAGGGAGTAGTAGTGTTCTTGAATATTGACTTGAGATCCGAATACCATCATGTACGCATCAAAGAGGAGGACATTTACAAGACTACATTTAGGACCAGCTACGGGTATTATGAGTTTTTTGTTGTTCCATTTGGCTTAACGAATGCTCCAACTACATTTATGTGTTTGATGAATAGTGTGTTGCATCCATATTTGGATAAGTTTTTAATTGTGTTCATTGATGATAAACTAGTATATTCTAAAAAGGAGGAAGAGCACGTCGAGCACTTAGCAACGGTACTAAGGTTCTTGAGAGAGCATCAATTGTATGCTAAGCTTAGCAAGTGTAGCTTCTTTAAAACTGAGGTACACTACATAGGGAATGTGGTCTCCAAGGAGGCCATTGCAGTATATATAGAGAAGATAAGGGTCATCATGGAGTGGGTAGCTCCTAAAAATGTGGATGAGGTGGGATATTTCATGGGTCTGGCAAGTTATTATAGGAGGTTCATTAAGAACTTCTCACAAATTCCTTATCCCATTACATAATTGAAAAGGAAAGGTAAGATGTTAGAATGGACAAAGGAGTGTGAAGCTAGCTTTGAGCATCTTAAGACGTTGTTGATGCATGCACTAGTAATACTGATTGCAGATCTGGACAAAGAGTTTGTGGTATGCGTATATGCTTGAAAGAGAGGGCTTGGTGGAGTCCTTATGTAGGATGGACAGATGGTATGTTATGAGTCTCGGAAACTAAACGAGAACAAGCAGAACTACCCAACACATGATCTTGAGTTAGAAGTGATTATAAACACGCTGAAGATGTGGAGGCACTATCTTCTTGGCAGGAAGTTTTTACTTATGAGTGATCACATTAGGTTGACGTATTTGTTTGACTAACCAAATCTGAATTTCAGGCAAGCTAGATGGTTGGCCACAATCAACGAGTTTGATTTCGAGATCAATTACATCAAAGGTAAAGAGAACACAGTGGAAGATGCTCTCAATAGATGAGTACATGTACATCACTTGATAGCTAGGAGCTCCTATGGAACAAATTTACAGGATAGGATCTTGCTGGCAAGACAATAAGATGTCAGATATATGGAGATTGTGCATAGGTTGTAACAGGGTGATAGTATAGGTATAAGTATAGGTCATGGTATAGGTATAGGTATAGGTCCAGGTATAGGTATATGTCCAAGTATAGGTACATGTAGTGGTACAAATACAGGTGGAAGTACAGGTATAGGTGCAGGTGCATAGGGCATGGACTATTGTCTTACAGTAGATGGGTTGGTCAAGATCTGAGACAAGATATATGTATTGAATAGCAGTGAGCTCAAGAAGGTGATTTGGATGGAGTTTCATGTGAAACCATATTCAGATCATCCAGGTTATCATAATACATTGACTATAGTGAAGAGATATTATTATTGGACGAAATTGAAGAGGGATATAGCAGAATTTGTAGCGAGGTGTTTTGACTATCAGCGAGTGAAATCAGAGTGTAAACATCCAGGTGGACTGCTACAGCCAATTACAATTCGTGAATGGAAATGGGAGGTCATTTCCATGGAATTCATCACAAGGTTGTCGAAGACAGTGAAGCAACATGATTCGATCATGGTCATTGTGGATAGGTTAACAAAGGTTTCACATTTCATTTCAATGAAGTCTACGTTCTTAGCTAGTGATGCGGCATAAGTGTTTATCAGAGATGTGGTTAGACTACATGGTGTTTTGAAAACAATTGTGTCATACAGGGATGCAAAGTTCACTTCCAAGTTTTGGAAGGAGATATTTGTAGGTTTAGGCACAGAGTTGGCCTTCAAAACAACTTATCATCCACAGAAAGATGGACAGACAGAGAGGTCCAATAAGGTATTAGAGGATATGTGGAGGATGTATGTGATGCATCAACAGAGGAATTTGGAAGACTATCTCCATTTGGTTGAGTTCACATAAAACAATGGTTATTAGGAGTCATTGAGGATGAGTCCTTTTGAGGCATTGTATGGGCTGAGTTGTAACACTCCCATTAGTTGGAGTGATCATGTTAGCAAAGTATTGATTAGACTAGATATGTTGGAAAACATGGAACAAGAGATGCAAGTGATCAAGAAGAGTCTCATGGCATCACAGGATAGGCATAAGAGTTATGCAAATAGGAAAAAGTTGTTCAAGGAGTTCCAGGTTGGGGAACAGGTGTACTTGCACATCAAACTGAAGAAGATCTCCTTTCGGATTAGATCATTTGCCAAAATGGCACCACGATTTTGTAGACCCTTCAATATCATTGAGAGGATTGGGCCAGTAGCCTATCGAATTGCATTGCCTCCAAAAGTGAAATTCCATGATGTTTTCCATGTATCTTTGTTTAAGAAGTATGTTAAGGATTTTGATCATGTAATTGACTAGTCTATATTGCAGGTACAACCAGATTGATAATTCTAGCCCGAGCCTCAGTGTATATTGTAGAAAACAATGCTCATGCTCCGGAATTGAGAAATCAAGAAAGTTAAAGTGTAATGGAAGCACTTTTGGCCCAATGAATATACATGGGAAATGGAGCGTCAGATGCAGGACATGTATCCTTCCTTTTTTGTTGGTTGAGGCAAAGTAGCTTGACAAGGTGGTTTTGAATTTTTTTATGGTGGTTTGGTATTTTCATATGGTGGTTTGGTATTTGCTTATGATGGTTTGGTATTTGCTTATGGTGGTTCAATATATGATTTATGATGGTTTGATATATGTTATATGATGTTTTAATATGTGCTCAGATATGATGATTAGTATATGTTTGATATATGTTTTGGTATATGATTTGGCATATGTTTTGGTATCTATATTTTTTATGATGTTGCTATATGTACACTAGTATATGGATATGTACATACCATAACGAGCTATGTTATAAAGATCCATTATGCAGTACGAGTGTCATGTCATTATGGTTATGTTATGATATTATTATGTTATCATGTGGTTATGTTATCATGATGTTATGATGTCATGTGGATTGGCATTCATTAGGATGATCATTGTAAATACCATAATGAGTTGTGTTATAATGCTCCATTATGTCGTATGTTGTCATGTTGTCGTGATGTTTTGTTTTGAGCAAATATTTCATTGTAAATACTGCATCGAGCTATGTTATAAAGCTCCATGAGCAGTATGTCTTCGTTCAGTAGGTTTCTGACGTATATGAGTGATTGAACACCAAGAACAATGTCCCCCAAGGGAGAGGGTTCTCTAACAACCCTAGTGAAAATTTAATGTAATAAAAGTTAAAAACAATAGCCATAGATGAATGAGACACTTATTCGAGACTAAATGTTGGGAAAAACATCCTAGGGGGTGTTCATTTGGTTGTTTACAACTAAGGAAAATGGAAAAGGAAATGGCTAAGGCTTTGGAAAGGAAAAATGGAATTTTTGGCACAATTATTTATGAAAATAATGGAAATTAGGAGAAAAGAGAGGTGAAAGGTCACATGTTGCATGCGAGGAGGAAAATGAAGGAAAATAATGGAGAATGAAGAAAATAGAGGCCCCATCCATAAAAAGACTTATGAGGATCCATTGGTAACCTTTTGTCAGTTTATCTTTGGGGCACTTTCATTATTCTCTCTCTCTCATACTCTTGGACACAAAGTTTTCTTGGAGCACTTTGGCATTAGAGAAAGAACAGAAAATAAGGCAAGATGAAGCAAAGATCAAGCAGGGAAAGGTAGGATCAAGCAACTACAACAAGTTTCATTGTTGGTATCAACTTGCATGTGTATTTTACTTGCTAGAATTGGAATGCATGGGATCTCATGTGTTTATTTTATACCATGGCATGGGTTTTTCTAGGTGTGAAAGTATTTTCAACCTAGCCTTGCTATTTCCTGATAGCTTTGATGAGATGGGTTCTCGCATTCGATTTATGTGAGATGGTCGATTAGATTCGATGTTGAGTGGGGTGGATCTCTGAATTGAAAAACACATGATGTAGTGGTCCCTGAACCAGACTGAGAATGCACAAAGCCACTAGCCTAGTAAACCCTAAACTAGACTGTGGGTTGCGTTAAAGCCAAATTGTGTGCCTCGGTGGGCCTAGGAATCTTTTTGGTGAGTGACGGGATATACAATAAAGCCAAGAGGTGGATTTTCTCTTTGTAGGCCTAGTGATTATGGGATGTAATGCATGCTAAATCCTGGAGAGTATGTCTCGGTGTAGGGCCTAGTGATCCCTGGATTAGACTATAGATGCATGGTAAATCCTGAAAGACAAGGAGGCACTCAAATTCCTCATGGTGTAGGCAGAGAACTCTAGTGGCATCTATATTGTTTGGTGTTTTTGATGTGTTCTATGAGTCCCACATTCATGCTTGCAATATGGCACAGGGCTGATTTACTGAAGAGAGACTTGGATTATCCAATCTACGGTCGAGTGGAATGTGGTAGTCCCATCACTGGTTGGTTCATTGCATTGATTAATGAGTATTTCATTCCATTGATTTTCATGTGTAAATGCACTGATATATATATGGATTTTGATAGTTGATATGTACATTGTAATTATGTTCCTATTATGTTGGTTAGATGTATATTCTCTGACATCAATTATGTATGGCCCTCAACATGTTTTTACTTGTATTTGAATGGATATGGTATATATGACCTAATAAGTGACATGGCATCAAATGACATGAGGAAATAATGGTTCATGGAAATTCGTAGATAATTATGAGATCCCTGCACTTAATTCTATTGTTTACACCTATAGGTTACATATTGACAATATGTTTGATGAAATGTCTGTCATGGCTAGTAGGGGTCTAGTTAAGGTCATGATCAACTATTTACTTTTGCATCATTGTTTCCTTGTAATTTACTTGATTATGAGCTTTCATTCCATTATGGGAAGTGGTATGCACTCTGGGCCTCAAAAAGTGGGTTAAATCCTGGGTCACTAGCACATAACAAGAAACTTTAGTCCAGAGTTGTTGGCAGGTAGGCCTATGGGAGTGACTTTAGGTCTCTAGCTGCTCCCTTGCCCATAACATGAGAGAAACTACAACCTAAGAGGTTCAAAACTACAGTGGGACCTATGGATATGTTGTCTGAGTGGTTGACTTGTCTCCTGAGGGTTCTGTTGATGATGTTGGATGGCTGTGTGTGATTTTCTGTCGATTCCACTTCCTTAAGGTCACCTATGAGGTTGAATCTGATCATAGTAGTCTCTTGTATCATGTTTACCCTGGTTGGCATGGTTACTTGGGTGGATGTGGGAGGAGGGTGTTACAGGGCATATGGCATTAGGTCTCTTTGTAAAAATAAGTCAGATAGAGCTGACATGGTAAGATATGACAGATTATTGGCCAGTCTAGATAGGAGGGGTGATTAGTACACGTACTATTCTAGTTTTGGTTTGGATAGACATCATGATTGGCATCCTTATCATCTGTATAGGAGGACTGATAGGGAATACTTTCCTAATGAATTTAAGAGAGAAAAACCACCTTATTTTGATGGAGAACCTAAGAAACCAAAAGATATAGAGGCTTGGATACTTGGGATAAACACATTATTTCAGTTGCATGAGTACACAGATAATATGAAGGCTGTAATCGCTATCTTCAACCTTAAAGGTAAAGCATAAATTTGGTGGGAATATGTGAAGCGGGCCAGAGACATCAGGACAAAGGACTTGAGTTGGCATGAGTTCAAGAGCCTTTTAAGGAAGAAATATTTGTCAGAAATGTACTACGATAATAAGGTCGAAGAATTTTGTGAGCTAAATATGGAGTCAATGAAAGATGAATAAAACATGACTATGTTCCTAGAGCTATTGAGGTATGTACCATATCTTAAAGATGAGAATGCTAAAGTTCAATGATTTGTCAATGGTTTTCCATTAGAATTTAGAGATTGGATTGAGTATGATGAGCCTTTGTCACTTGAGGAAGTAATTGGGAAATTGTAGCATTCTTATAAGTAGTCAAAGCATACGAATGAATCCTAGAAATGATGGAAATAAAAATACAAAGGTAAAGGTAAATGGCAACCTAAGAGATAAAGGCCTCAAAATGCAGAGGAGAAAGAAAATGTGGCACCTCAAAAGAAGTTTAATGCAACTAGACAAGGACATGGATCACAGTAGCAGCATAGAGGTAATGGTACTAGATAGTTGGAGTGTTGGGCATGTGGTGATGAACACGTTAGGAGCAATTTTCTGCAAAATTAGGGTGGAAGGCCTAAGATATACAATGTACAAGAGGTACAGACTGTTGGGGATGTTGGGCAGATAATTCCTCGTATTTATGCAGTCGTGGATAAAAAATAGGTAGAGAATTAGGAATCTATTATTGATATGGACAATAAGATTTGTGATCAAGTTGTTTCTATTTTGATTGACCCCGGATCTAATTATAGCTATGTTAGTCCTGACTTGGTGGATAAGTGTGATTTGAGTAAGAAAATACATGGAAAATCTTGGTTAGTGCAGTTGGCTACATGATCCATGTGGATATTGGTGGCCACTTGCCAATTCCACTTGGACCCCACCATTGTTTCCTTCAGTTTTTTAGTTCCCTTAATTGTGGCACAATTTACTATTTTTAGCAGTTTTTCGGGTCTTGAACTTCCGGCGTCGTTTTGAGGCCCTAAATGACATTTTTTGGGAAACCTGGGAGCAATGTGGGTCCATTTTTTGATGTTTCTCACTCAAAAGTTGTAGTCATCAGATATATATTTCTAACAAGGTATTGTGGACATCAAACGAAGATCGTATGCCAAAGTTACAACCCTAGGAAGTTGATGTACCAATTTACCCAGACGAGGCCCATAGTTTGATGCTTCATCTCCTAGGGTTAGATTCTTCGATTCTTAGGGTTTTACAATGTTTCTCAACAATAAATAGGCCTTCGAGCTTCATTGTAATATAGTTTAAAGGCATGTAGCCGCCACATATCTCCACAGAGGTAAGCTGCCATCACCCAAGTTAGTTTATTTCCATTTCTGTTTGTAAGCATATTTCAGTATTTTACATAAATGAAATGAAGAATTATTTCTACTACATCACTATATTTGTGGTTATCTCTATAATTTATTGCGTTCTTGTTTAAATCTGGATCACTACCGGTATAAAGAAAAGAGTTCACCATTGGGTAAGAGTTTGTGCATTTGAGTTTAGTGGCATGCCTACAACAACACACTTGAACATATTGTCATTGGGTCATACAATATGCTATTGGGTATGGATTGTCGATACCTTCATAGGACCAAGGTGGATTGCTACGACAAATCTATTGAGTGCTTGGATGACAATGGGGAACCAAGAGTTTTATAGGAAAAGAAGAAAGCCACATCAGTTAGGATGGTGACAGCTATGCAGACCAAGCACAATTTCGGGAAAGGGTGTGTGCTATTTGTAGTTATATATCTAGTGAAAAGGGTAAGTAAGTTGAGGATGAAGATGTTTTGAGCAGGTACCCATTTCTACAATAGTTTCAGGATGTATTTTTTGCATATATTTCAGAGTTTCCACCTCACAGGGAGGTACACTTTTCTATTACGTTGGTACCAAGGGCAGCTCGAGCATCAAAAGCACCTTAGAGGATGAGTACACCTAATTTGGTAGAATTAAAGTTGCATCTAAAAGAGAATCTCGAGAAAGGATACATTAGGCCAATTGTATCGTCATGGGGTGCACTAGTGTTCTTTGTTAAGAAGAAAGATGGTGCTCTCAGATTTTGCATTGATTACAGGAATTTGAGCAAAGTGACCATCAAGAACATGTATTCATTACCAAGGATTGATGATTTTTTTGATTAGTTCAAGGGGGCAAAAATGTTCTCTAAGATCAACTTGAGGCTAGGATACCATTTGGTATGCATCAAAGAATAGGACATCTACAAGATGACATTCAGGACCAAGTATGGGCATTACGAGTTTTTTGTAGTTCCATTTAGTTTGACTAATGCTCCAGCTACATTTATGTGTTTGATGAATAGTGTGTTGCATCTGTATTTGGATAAGTTTGTTGTTGTGTTCATTGATGACATATTGGTATATTATAAAAATGAGGAAGAGCATGTTGAGCATTTAGAAATAGTGTGGATTTTGTTGAGAGAGCATCAATGGTATGCTAAGCTCATCAATTTCAGTTTATTTCAGACTGAGGTACACTACTTGGGACATGTGGTTTCCAAAGATGGCATATCAGTCGATCCAGAGAAGATAAGAGCAATCATGGAAGTGGAAAACTCCTGGGAATGTGGATGTGGTGAGATATTTCATGGGATTAGCAGGTTACCATAGGAGGTTCATCAGGAACTTCTCACATATTGCTTATCCTATTACATCATTGTAGAGGAAAGGTAAGAAGTTTGAATGGAGAGAGGAGTGTGAGGCCAGTTTTGAGTAGCTTAAATAGTTGTCGACACATGCACCAGTGTTAAAGATTGCAGATCCAAAAAAATAAGTTGTAGTATGTAGAGATTCCTGCAAGAGAGGACTTGGTGGAGTCCTTATGCAGGATGCATAGGTGATCTGCTATGAGTCACAGAAACTAAATGAGCACGATCAAAACTACCTGACACATGATCTTGAATTAGTAGCAATAAAACATGCATTGAAGATTTGGAGGCACTATCTTCTTGGCAGGAGTTTTGTACTGATGAGTGATCACATTGGGTTGAGGTACGTGTTTTACCAATTGAATCTGAACACTAGGCAAGCTAGATGGTTAGACACGATCAACAAGTTTGACTTTGAGATCAAGTACGTCAAAGGAAAGGACAACAGGGTTGCAAATGTTCTTAGCAGACGAGTATAGGTAAATCACATGGCAACTATGAGTTCCTATGGGAAAATTTTACAGGATAGGATCTTGCAGGCAGGTTGGGATGATGACGGGTGGAGATTGTGCACAGGTTGCAGTAAAGTACAGGTGGTACAGGTAGTGGTATAGACATAGGTACAGGTACATGTGCTAGTGTGCAAGATTTGGACTATCGTCTCATGGAAGATGGATTGGTCAGATTTAGAGACGGGATATATGTGTCGAACAATAGTGTGATCAAGAAGTTGATCTGTAGGGAGTTTCTTGTGAAACCATATTCAGGTCACCCAAGGTACCATAAGACATTAACTGTAGTGAAGGGGTTCTATTATTAGCGAAATCTAAAGAAGGATGTGGTAGAGTTTGTAGCTAGGTGTTTGTACTACCAGATGGCTAAGGCAAAGTGTAAGCATCCAGGTGGATTGCTATAGCCGATTGAGATTCCAGAGTGGAAATGGGAGGTAATTTCCATGGACTTTATCACAGGATTGTTGAGGATAGTAAGACAACATGATTCCACCATCATTGCTGTGGACAAGTTGACAAAGTTTGTTCACTTCATTGCAGTGAAGTCTACATTCTCATCTAGAAATGTAGCATAAGTATTCATTAGAGACATGGTTAGATTGCATGGAGTTCCAAAGAATTTTGTGTCGTACAGGGATGCAAATTCATTTCTAAGTTTCGGAAGGAGTTGTTTTCATGTTTGGGCACATGGTTTTCCTTCAATACATCTTATCATCCACAAGCAGATGGACAGACTGAGAGGGTCAACATGATATTGGAGGACATGTTGAGGATGTATGTGATGCATGAGAAGTGGAAGTGGGAAGAATATCTTCCACTGGTAGAGTTATATTACGATAATGGATATCAAGAATATTTGAAAATGAGTCCATTTGAAGCATTACATTGGCAAAATTGCAATACTCCCATCATTTGGAGTGATCTAGTTAATAGGGTCTTGATTGGAATGGGCATGTTGGTTGAAATGGAACAGGAATTGCAGGTAATCAAGAAGAATTTGAAAGCAGTACATGATATATAGAAGAGCTATGTAGATCAGAAGAGGTTGGTTAAGGAGTTCTAGGTTGGGGAATAGGTGTACTTGCACATCGAACCAAAGAAGAGCTCCTTACAGATTAGATCATGTGCCAAGTTGGCACCCCATTGTTATGGACCTTTCAGGATTATTGAGAGGATTGGGCCAGTAGCCTATCTACTTGCACTGCCTTCGATAATGAAATTCCATGATGTTTTCCATGTCTCATTTCTTAATAAGTATGTTAAATATGATGATCATGATTGACTGGTTTGTATTGCAGGTGGAACCATATGGATAATTCCAGTCGGAGCCTAAGTTTTTATTGCAGAAAAAGGTTCTCATGCTTTGGAATCGAGCAATCAAGCAATTTAAAGTGTACTGGAAGAACTTTGGGGCTAATGAAGTTACACGGGAGGTAGTGGATCATATGCAGCTTATGTATCCTTCATTGTTTGTTGGTTGAGGCAAATCAGTTTTGGTATGATGTTTGGTATATGCTTTGGCATATGTTTTGGTGTGATGTTTTGATATATGCACATATGTATATGGATGTAAATACTGCCATGATCTATTTTATAAAGCTCCAATAAGTGATATGGGTGTCATGTCATTATAGTCGTCATGTTGTTATGTCGGTTTGCTTTTCAATGGGGTAATCATTATAAATACTACATTGAGCTAGGTTATAATTCTCCATGGGTAGTATGTTTTATTTTTAGTGATTTTTCTTAGCTATAGGTGTGGTTGAACACCGAGGACAGTGTCCCCCAAGGGGGAGGGCTATGTAACATCCCTAGTGAAAATTCCATGTAATAAAAGTTAATAAAGATAAAAATAATAACCATGGTTGATGGCACACTTGTTCCAAGCTGAGTGTTGTGCAAAACATCCTAGTGGGTGTTCATTTGGTTTATTATGGCTAAGGAAATTGGAAAAGGCAAAGGCTTTGGAAAAGAAAAATGAATTTTTTGGTACATTTATTTATGAAAATAATGGAAATTGGGAGGAAAGGGAGGTGAAAGGTCACAGGTTGCATGTGAGGAGGAAAATGAAGGAAAATAATGGAAAATGAAGAAAATATATTCCTCATTAACAAAAAGGCTTCTGAGTATCAGTTGGTACATTTTTTTAGTTCAATTTTAGAGCTCTCTCATTATTCTCTCTCTCTCTCTCTCTCTCTCTCTCTCTCTATCTCTCTCTCTCTCTTGGACACTTAGAGTTTTCTTGGAGCACTTTGGAATTAGAGCAAGAAAGGTAAAAGAAGGAAAGAAGAAGGAAGGAGCAAGAAACAAAGAGCATGATCAAGCAACTACAACAAGATTTGTTGGTGAAATTATATGTGTTATAGCTTCCAACATTAAATTATCAATTTGGGGCTCGTAAGCTTTGAGGCACAAGCAGAGGGAATGCAGGATCAGAGAATCTAACCTAACTTAATATCAAATTCCTATTTTTGAATTAAGTACAGAATGCAAAGGCTTATAAACTAATGCTATCTCAAGCAATCAAATTATAAAACTAAAAGCAATTGAAACAAATGACATGTAAAGAAATGGAACTCTACTGTGAAAAGTAACCAATATTGCAATGGAATGAAACTCAATCTAGTACAGAAAAGTAACCACACATGCAATGAAGTAACCATAATCTAATGCTAGAAAATAAACACGCTTAATCTAATGCAAGAAAGTAATCTTAATCTAATGCAGAAAAATAATCATGCTTGAAGTTGAAATAAACCCTATTCTAATGCAAAAAATAGCCACAATTCAAACCAAATTGTAACTAATCTAATTCTCGGGATCACACAATAAATAAGAATTGAAAATTATCTCTTAATCATATCTAGACCACACCTTCAAAGCTTCAAAATTACAGTTTCAAATAAATATTTCTATGCTCCCTAAATTAACACACTCAAATTAAAAGACTCAATGATCAAAGCTTATTCTAATTTGAAAATATTGCAATAACCATTCAAACAGTCTTATCAGAAATGAATAAAAACAATCTACCTTTCAAGCATTCTAAATCCTCTTTTCAAATCATGGAAATCACGACTCAAGGATCTATAAATCGATACTAATTATCACTCAAAATGATATCAAGATTATATGAATTGCAATCCAAATAGAACTAACACTTTAATCTAAACTATTTATTTTGAGGAAAATAAATGGATAATCTTAACAAGACTGAACATGCTCATTAATTCTATCTCCCGGGATACATGAAAGCACTCAAGCTAATCTCTTCATTCAACTCTACAAATACTCAAAAGGAACTAAGTAGCGCAACTCTAAATTAACACACTTCAGATCTGAGACATGCCACAAACTGAAGTCTGTTCTAATTTTTAAAATCACTCAAACTGAACCCAAGAAATCATTCAATACAGAAGCGCGAACCTACAATTCTAGTCCAATATCTACTGTGAATATGATGAGATTCAAAATCAAATTACGTCCTCACTTCATAACCAATATCTCATTGCATTTCATTTAGACATTCAGAGATTAAAACATAATGATATAGGATCCTATATCAAATGAGAAATATACAGGATGCAAGATGAGAAAACTAATGCTATTTCAAGCTCACTATACAATTACCATTTTCTACATTCATTCGAATTGGAAAACACTCGGTAGATATCATTAACCATGAGAATGTAATAGAAAGTTCATTCACGCATCAAAATCATTAATTGATACTATCACTCCTAGTTTATAAAGATTCGAAGATAAGGTTTTCCATTCGAATTCAGGAAAACAAAGTAAAATTTTAAGTGCAGAATGACAATTCAAACCACAAAAATTTCTCAAAACACTATCCACATTGCTAAATATGAATCAAGCACACTTCTTACTATCTATAACAATAGCAAGAATTGCTTCCAGCTAGTGATGGGCCCTCCCACACCTAGAGTGAGCTAGTTTACAACAACAAAATGGAAATTAAAGCATGAAAATCATAACTCGCAGTCAAATATGTCGAAACTGATCTAAATCAAAGCTTAAGAATAGTCATACGTCGTCTTCAATCCTTCAAAACAAAGTCTGTATTATTACTCCTGAACTCTAATATATATACAAAATCCATTTAAACTGAATTCCCAAACGAATTTACAATTTTAGAAGAGATCTAAAAAATCTGGGTTTGTTGTGATTTACACAAACTAGTGATGAAGTGTTGGCTTGATCTCCTTAACCATAATGTATTTTGGTAAACTGTTGATATGGAACCTAATTGGCCATATTTTTGACAAATCCCATGTCTTGAAATCTTCTGATTCAACACCATCTCCTCAGAAAGTGTGCCCAAAGTTGGCTATTTGGATATTTTACAAATCTGAGTTTTACTTGATTTTTATACAAATCGGCCTTAAGGTACTCTTCCTATCTCCCAAAGCGTAATGAATTTTATAAAAATATTGAAGGTTTAGTCAATTTTATATACTGGGACCAAAAACTATGTGCTATATTTTCTTTGTTCGCCTTTACCTGCACCGCAATTGAGGCCGAAGTTGGTAGTTTGAAACTTATTGCAGATTTGAGCAAATTTGTGAATTTCATTCTAGAGACCCACATGAGTGACCTCGGTGCAATCTAGGTTATGGAAAGGTATTAAAACATTATTTTGGATAATAACCTCTCTTGGTTTCTCTAGAAGCATGCCAAAAGTGTCAAAGCCCCAAATTGGTTATTTTTGTACTCTACTGGCTTGTAAAGAAACTAAATGATGGAACCCTATGAAAAGATGAGATTAGCTAAGCCGTCATTAGTAAATCACGACTAAATCATCTCTAATCATCGAAATTCTAATAAAACTAATGATAATCAACCACAAGGCATAAGATGTCATTTGGCGATAAATGATGGAATTATGACGTGAAATGAGTATAGTGGTGTCAGAATTTAGGTTATAAATGGAAGTTTTGTATGATGGAAAAATGGGCATATTCGAGGCCCAACATCCCCCCATTTCAGAGGGATTGCATGTCCTCATGCAAACGAATCTCTTTCTCTTTGATAGGTTCTTGTGGGACAACATTACTTGGATATTTGGAGGTGCTAGTTCTTGTGGAGCAACACTTCCTTGAATGTATGGAGGTGTTGGTTCTTGTGATGCAACACTCTTCATACTTAATAGGTCACACTAATTTACTGAGAAATACAAATTGAGGACAAAAATGGGACGAGTGAAGGAGGGATGAGTGATGGAGATGGTGAATGGGAGATTGACACACTATCTTCGTAAGACCAATGTATATAGGTGGTTTCCTTTATCATTTTATGGCGTTATTGACTTCATCCTAATGTTTTTGATCATGGAAGGAGAAGACATCATATAGGTTTCTTTATCAATGCACCATAAGGTTTTTTCTTTTAACAAGGTCATGTAATCAAAGTATATGCAGAATGAATGGAAGGATAATAAAAGGATATCATTTATGAAAGATGAAATGCATGGAATGATAAGCTGTGAATCATTAAGTTTATTCAACCTTCTAATGAATTAAAGAATCATAAGCCAAATTTACCTCAGGATTTAACTTTATCATTGATGTGCCTGGTGCTGCAAGATGAAGTGGGGGAGGGAATGGTTGGCACTGATGTGATCCTTGATCTGATCTGCTGAAGAAGAGATAGAGCTGCAATGGAGGCTGATTTGGATTTGCTAAAGGAAACTAAAGACCTGAAGGATGAACTAAAAAGATAAAGGATGAATTGAAGGTGCCCTTCTCCCCCTTTCCTAAGGAGTTGTATGTCCCCAAACAATTGAGGAAAGGTGACTATTGCTACAAATGATAATGGAAATGTTGATACAAAAATCCAACCTACTGCAAATCTGTGTCGAGATCTCAGAACCATATAGTCTTCAACCACTACACACCCATGTGGAATATTGCATATTTGAATAAATGGTGTCGATGTCGTACATAAGCAAGAATAATTGTATTATCAATCATTGAGGAGATCACTAACCAATGCGAGATATCCCACCTTTGATGTCAATGGTAATCATGGCACTAGGTACATTCTACTAGCCATGAATAGATTTTTCGAAGTCGAATGGTCTGCAAAATTCATCCACCAAGAAAAATTGATGTATTTCCTTAGTACATGACAAGGATAGCTGCCATTAAGGTATGCAGGATCTCGGGTACCTTATCGAACCCTAACCCTAATCATAGATAATGTGTTGTTGTCGATGGGATAAGGCTTGCTGGCAGGTGGGGCTTAAGGAATCCCACATCAACCAACATGAGTACAAGACATAAAGAAATAAATGATTTGAATAAATTATACAAATTTACAAACTTTATTGGGAACCTTGCCCGCCAGTTACCTGATTTTCAAGCAAACTCCCTGCCCAAATGTGCCAGACAAGCTGGTTTTCATAAAAGGACTTATTTTTCTCTTTACTATTTTCATTTACTTATTTACAAACTTTCCTACTCTGCTGGAGAACATATGTCCTCCTTCAAGTGAAATAGAACTTCCAGTGAAGCCATGTGTGGATCAGGTACAAGGATATATTCATGCTCAGAATTAACATATAAACTTTACAGTGTACATGGGCATGTGAAACTAGTAGCTGCAAATTGTATGATGATAAGAGAGTGTGAAGAAGAGAATGATGCCTTGCTAGAGTACTCATTTGGAACTAATTCTCAATGTAATTATAGTGGTCTTGGTCTATTTCTTCATTTGGACAATGTTGCGTGTCCTCTTCTTTGGCCTCTTCGATCTCTGGTTTTAGGGGCTACTCTCTAATAGATGTTTTCCATAAGTCCTTAGATTCCTCTAAAGATTGGAAAATGTGATTATTGGAGGATTCTAGCTCTTGATGTGGTTGTGTCTCATGGAAATTAGGTTCTTCTATCACTTTTGGAGAGGTAGAAAGGTTCTTGACTGTCGTCAAGATCTATTCTTCTTGAGTGGCAAAGACCCTAGCTACTGCTAGGATTTGAGGTAACTCCTTCAAATTCTTAGTCGTCCTTGAATCATGCTTGCTAGCTTAGAAATCCCTGTCTCCACACATGCATTAGTACTTGGGGGTTCTTACATCACCCCAAAAATGATTTATAGATAAAGAGATTGATTTTTTTTTTAACCTAAATAAGCAAAAACTGATTGTAATAAACTCACCGAAGTTGAAATCCTCACTTACTTGGACAACCAGACTTTGCAATGACCTAAAAAAAAGTGGATGTGTGGCTCTTCATTCACGTCTTACTGTCATCTCCACCCTCTGATTGCCTTGCAACTAAAATTACACAAAAAACTTTTGAAATAAACTACGTTCTGATCCCTTTAGCACCTCCCCAACAACAGTTCCAAAAATGTTGGTGAAATTATATGTGTTATAGTTTCCAACATTAAATTATCAATCTGGGGCTTGTAAGATTTGAGGCACAAGCACAGGGATGCAGGATCAGAACATCTAACCTAAATTAATATCAAATTCCTCTTTCTGAATTAAGTACAGAATGCAAAGGCTTCTAAACTAATGGTATCTCAAGCAATCGAATTATAAAATTCAAAGCAATCGGAACAAATGACATGTAAAGAAATTGAACTCTACTATCAAAAGTAACCAATCTTGCAATGGAATGAAACTTAATCTAGTACAGAAAAGTAACCACACATGCAATGAAGTAACCATAATCTAATGCTAGAAAATAAACACACTTAATCTAATGTAAGAAAGTAATATTAATCTAATGTGGAAAAGTAATCACACTTGCAGTTGAAATAAACCCTATTCTACTGTAGAAAATAGCCACAATTCAAACCAAATTGTAACTAATCTAATTCCGAGGATCACACAGTCAATGAGCACTGAAACTTATCTCTTAATCCTATCTAGTCCACACCTTCAAAGCTTCAAAATGACAGTTTCAAATAAATATTTCTATGATTCCTAAATTAAGACACTCAAATTAAAAGACTCAATGATCAAAGCTTATTCTAATTTGAAACTACTGCAATAATCATTCAAATAGTCTTATTAGAAATGAATAAAAACAATCTACCTTTCAACCATTCTACACTCTCTTTTCAAATCATGGAAATCACAACATAAGGATCTATTACTCTAAGTAGTGAAGAGCTCAAATAAACGAAGACTACTTATCAGTGAAAATAATATCAAGATTATTCTAATTGTAATCCAAATAGAATTAACACTTTAATCTAAACTATTTATGTTAAGGAAAAGAAATGGACAATCTGAACAAGACTGAACCTACTCATTAATTTTATCTCCTAGGATACATGAAAGCACTCAAGCTAATCTCTTCATTCAACTCGTAGCGCAACTCTAAATTAACATACTTCAGATCTAAGAGATGCCACAAACTGAAGCATGTTCTAGCATTTTAAAATCACTCAAACTGAACTCAGGAAATCATTCAATACAGAAGCGTGAACCTACAATTCTAGTCCAATATCTATTTTGAATATGATGAGATTCAAAATCAAATTACAATCTCACTTCATAAGCAATATCTCCTTGCATTTCATTTAGAAATTCAGAGATTAAAACATACTAATATAGGATCCTCTATCAAATGAGAAATATACAAGATGCAATATGAGAAAACTAATGCTATTTCAAGCTCACTACAAAGTTACCATTTTCTTCATTCATTCGAATTGGAAAGAACTTTGTAGATATCATTAACCATGAGAATGTAATGGAAAGTTCATTCATGCATCAAAATTGTTAATTGATACAATCACTCTAGGTTTATAAAGATTCAAAGGTAAGGTTTTCTATTCGAATTCAGGAAAATAGAGTAAATTTTGAAGTGCAGAATGACAATTCAAACCATTAGACTTTCTCAAAATGCTATTAACACTGCTAAATATCAATCAAGAACACTTCCTATTAACGCAATCGCAAGACTTTCTTCCAAGTGGTGGTGGGCCCTACCACACTTGGAGCAAGCTAGTTTACTGGAACAAAATGGAAACTAAAGCATGAAAATCATAACTCAGTCAAATATGTTGAAACTTATCTAAATCAAAGCTTAAGAACAGTCATACATCATCCTCAATCCTTCAAAATAGAGTATGTATTATTAACAACAGAATATTACATCCTTCCAGAGCTCTGATATATATACAAAATCCATTTAAATTGAATTCCCAAACGAAATTGTAACTTTTATAAGAGATCTCCAAAATCTGGGTTTGTTGTGATTTTACAGAAATTAGTGATGAAGAGTTGGCTTGATCTCCTCAACCATAATGTATTTTGGTAAACTGCTCATATGGAACCTAATAGGCCATATTTTTTACTAATCCCATGTCTTGAAATCTTCTGATTCAACTCCATCTCCTTAGAAAGTGTGCCCAAAGTTCATTGTTTGGATATTTTACAAATCTGAGTTTTACCTTATTTTTATACAAATCGGCCTTAGAGACCACTTTGTATCTCCCAAAGTGTGATTAACTTTAGAACACTGTTGAAGGATTAGTCAATTTTATATACTAGGACCAAAACCCATGTGCCATATTTTCTTTTTTCTCCTTCACTTGCACAACAATTGAGGAAGAGGTTGGTAGTTTGAAACTTATTGCAGATTTGGGCAAATTTGTGAATTTCCTTCTAGAGACCCACATGAGTGACCTGGGTACAATATAGGTTATGGAAAGGTATAAAAACATTATTGTTTATAATAACCTCTCTCAGTTTCTCCAGAAGCATGCCAAAAGTGTCAAACCCCCAAATTTGTCATTTTTGTACTCTACTCGCTTATAAAGAAACTCAACGACGGAACCCTATGAAAAGATGAGCTTAGCGAAACAATCATTAGTAAATCATGACTAAATCATCTCTAATCATCAAAAATCTAATAAAACTAATGATAATCAACCACAAGGCATAGGATGTGATTTGGCGATAAATGATGGAATTATGACGTGAAATGAGTATACTAGTGTCAGAATTTAGGTTATAAATGGTGGTTTTGTATGATGGAAAAATGGGCATATTCGAGGCCCAACATCCCGCCATGCCCGAGGGTTTTCATGTCCTCATGCAAGCAAATCTCTCTCTCTCTTTGATAAGTTCTTATGGGACAACATTACTTGGATATTTGAAGGTGCTGGTTCTTGTGGAGCAACACTTGCTTGAATGTTTGGAGGTGTTGGGTCTTGTGGTGCAACACTCTTCATACTTTATAGGTCACACTAATTTACTAAGAAATACAAATTGAGGACAAGAAAGGGACGAGTGAAGGAGAGATGAGTGATGAAGATGGTGAATGGGTGATTGATACTCTGTCTTCGTAAGACCAATGTCTATAGGCAGTTTCCTTTATCATTTCATGGCATTAATGACTTCATCCCAATGTTTTTCATCATGGAAGGAGAAAATATCATAGAGGCTACTTTATCAATGCACGATAAGGTTTTTTCTTTTAACATGGTCATGTAATCAGAGTATATGCAAAGTGAATGGATGGATAATAAAAGGATGGTGGTTTATGAAAGATGAAATGAATGGAATGAGAAGTGGTGAATCATTAAGTTTCTTTAACCTTCTAATGAATTAAAGAATCATAAGCCAAATTTACCTCAGGTTTTACCTTTATCATTGATATGCCTGGTGCTGCAAGATGAAGTGGAGGATGGAATGACTGGAGTTAAAGTGACCGTTGATTTGATCTGCTGAAGAAGTGTTAGAGTTACAATGGAGTATGATTTGGATCTACTGAAGGAAGCTAAATACCTGAAGGATGAACTGAAAAGATGAAGGGTGAACTTAAGGTCCTCTTCTACCCCATTCCTAAGGAGTTGTATGTCCCCAAACAATTGAGGAAAGGTGAGTGCTACTGCAAATGATAATGGAAATGCTGATACAAAAATCCAAACTACTGCAAATCTTTGTGGAGATCTCAAAACCATATAGTCTTCAACTGCTACACGCCCATGTGCAATCTTGCACACATGAATAAATGGTGCCGATGTCGAACATAAGAAAGAACTATTGTATTATCGACCATTGAGGAGATCGTTAACCAATGCGAGATATCCCACCTTTCATGTCAATGGGAATCAAGGCACTAGGTACATTTTACTAACCATGAATAGATTTGTCAAAGTTGAATGGTCTGCAGAGTTCATCCACCAAGAAACATTGATGTATTTCCTTAGTAGATGGCAAGGATACCTGCCATTAAGGCATGCAAATTCCTAAGTTCCTTATCTACCCCAATCCCTAATCCCAGATAATGTGTTGATGTCAATGAGATACGGCTTGTTGGAAGGTGGGCCTTAAGGAATCCCACATCAACCAATACTACTACAAGACATAATGAAATACATGATTTGAAGAACTCATACAAATTTACAAACTTTATTAGGAACCTTTGCCACCAGTTACTTGATTTTCAAGCAAAGTCCCTGCCTAGATGTGCCAGACAAGCTGGTTTTCATGAAAGGACTTATTTTTCTCTTTACTATTTTCATTTATTTATTTCTAACTTTCCTACTATGCTAGAGAAAATATGTCCTCCTTCAAGTGAAAGAGAACTTCCAGTGAAGTCATGTGCAGATCAGGTATAAGGATACATTCGTGCTTAGATTTAACATACAAACTTTACAATGCACATGAGTGTGTGAAACTAGCATTTGAAAATTGTATGATGCTAAGAAAGTGTGGAGAAGAGAATGATGCCTTGCTGGAGTACTGGTTTGGAAATAATGCTCGATGTAATCATAATGGTCTTGGTCCATTTCTTCATTTGGACAATGTTATGTGTCCTCTTCTTTGGCCTCTTCAATCTCTAGTTTTATGGGTTTCTATCCGATAGATGTTGTCCATAAGTCCTCAGTTTCCTATAAAGATTGGAAAATTTGATTATTGGAGGATTCTAGCTCTTCATGTGGTTGTGGTTCATGGAAATCAGGTCCTTCGATCACTTTTGGAGAGGTAGAAAGGTTCTTGATTGTTGTCAAGATCTATTCTTCTTGAGAGGCAAAGACCCCAATTGCTGCTAGGAATTGAGATAACTCCTTCAAATACTTAATCATCCATGAATCATCCTTGCTAGTTTATAAATCCCTATCTCCACACATAGATTAGTACCTGGGGGTTCTTACAGTAGCCCAAAAATGATTCACAGATAAAAATATTGATTTTTTTTTATCTGAATGAACAAAACCTGATTGCAATAAACTCACAAAACTTGAACTTGCTTACTTGGACAACTAGACTTTGGAGCAACCCAAACAAAAGCAGATGTGTGGCTTTTCACTCACGTCTTACCATCATCTCTGCCCTCTGATTGCCCTGCAACTAATATTACACCAAAAAATTTTGAAAGAATCTGTGCTAATCCCTTTAGCACCTCCCCAGCAATGGCGCCAAAAATGTTGGTGAAATTATATGTGTTATAGTTTCCAACATT
The DNA here is from genome assembly GCA_000404065.3 of Pinus taeda. Classification (NCBI taxonomy): domain Eukaryota; kingdom Viridiplantae; phylum Streptophyta; class Pinopsida; order Pinales; family Pinaceae; genus Pinus; species Pinus taeda. The sequence goes on along the minus strand of APFE031168056.1, from coordinate 11,660 downwards.
AAATTATCAATTCGGTACTCATAATCTTACAAGCATAGGGAATGCAAGATCAAAGCATCTAACCTAACTTAATATTATATTCCTATTTCTGAAGTAATTACAAAATGCAAAGGCTTCTAAAATAACGTTATCTCAAGCAATCGAATTATAAAACTCAAAGCAATCGAAACAAATGACATGTAAAGAAATGGAACTCTACTGTCAAAAGTAACCAATCTTGCAATGGAATGAAACTTAATCTAGTATAGAAAAGTAACCACACATGCAATGAAGTAACCATAATCTAACGTTGCAAAATAAACATGCTTAATCTAGTGCAAGAATGCAATCTTAATATAATGTAGAAAAGTAATCACATTTGCAGTTGAAGTAAACCCTATTCTAGTGCAGAAAAAAACCATAATTAAAACCAAATTGTAACTAATCTAATTCCCAGGATCACACAGTCAATAAGCATTTAAACTTATCTCTTAATCCTATCTAGTCCACACCTTCAAAGCTTCAAAATGATAGTTTCAAATAAATATTTATATGTTGCCTAAATTAACATACCCAATGTTGTGGGATAAATTCCCCTAGGGTCTTGGGTGGATACCCTAGTAGACTGGAGGTTATCTATTCAAAGAAACACACATTCCATACAACCATAATGCTAATATAAGAAAACTCTACAATAGGGGGCGTACCTGAGGATCTACGTTTGAGAAGAGCCTTCCAGGGTCCAAACCCTTCTTGGAGTTCCTTTTGCTCCTTTGACTTGCAAAACAATCAATTCAAGAAAGTACAATTGATGCAGAAGCATCAAGACCTTTTTCCCCATTTGTAAATATGGGGTGTGGTGACTTTTAATATTTTATTAATTAATTTGAATTAAATAGGAGAAGGTGCGGATTTATGTAAATATCCTTTTATTAATAAAAGGATATGAGGAAATTTAATGAATTGAAGGATTTTAGGGATAAAAGCCTATCCTTTAGGGATGTTGAGAGATTTAGGGGTTGTTGAGGATTTTAAGGGATTGAGCATTTAATTTAATGATTTTAAATAGGAAGGGATTTGGGGAGAAAATCAGAGAGAATAGGAGTGAGGAGAGAGTGTGTAGAGTGAGCAAGGTTCTCCTTGGGAGCCTTGGCAATTTGTAAAAGGGCCATGAATTTGCATATCTGGCCATTAAGAAACTCTGTGTGAATATCTGTTTTATTGTAAATATGAATATGTTGGATTTAATAGAATTCTGAGATGATTCTGTGGTTAATGGCGGAAATCGATGTTTGATAATGTTGAAATTGCTAAACTCTGTGGGCGGACAGTACATTCTAATTACTGTGTATTCATGGTTGTTTTGCTTTGGCTTTTAATTCACATGTGCGGATAAATGGCAAATAAGGCAGGCTTCACGTTGATGTATAGTGCGCTGTTATTTTCCTATATTGAGGATTTATTGAATCTCTTGCCTGGGGACAGAATTTATAACGTACCATACAGAAGCATTCAATAACAGAGAAAAACATATATCAAGAGCGATGGTTTCCAACTATATCCATCTATGATTTGATCAGAAACTGTATATTTGTGGAGAGTTGTTTGTATTGGAATGTTTATAGAAAATAGAGTCCAGCTGACGCAGTGGTTCTGTTGGTATTGGAAGTATATCTACGGAAGATCAGTTGGCATAGAGTCCGGGGCTCATAAGCCATTGGTTGTGGCAAAGGTCAGTTTGTAATTATCGTTGACAGAGGGATTGGACTGTATCAGATTCAGAGCGTTGACTGATATATATATATATATATATATATATATATGAGGTTCAGTTGCCTAAAAGGATTGAGACGTTGACGGAGATGGTGTGCTAGAGTAATAGTATAGAGCGGAAGCGTGGAACCGGAACTCTCTCATAAGAACAGCTTTCCATCCTTATATTCACAACGGATTCTTAACTGATTTCCATAAATTGGGCAGCAGAGGCAAAAGGGCGCCTCGAGATTCATTCTTAAGGGGCTTTGGCGAGGATTCTTATAAGTTTCTGTGTATATACCGTGAGCCTATGCGCGCGGATTGGGGGAGGAAGTGTGGCTGAACAACGGAGGTTTGTAAGCCTGCGGCAATTGTCAGTCCATCATTGTCGCACATCCGGCAAAGACAAGTCTGTAAGTGCTTCATTGTTAATATAAAAAGTGATTGCAGAATTGTGTAATTTGTTTTCTATAGTGGAATATATCCTCTGAAGTTGGGTGTAAATGAAGAATGTCGTTTTATAAAAACTAGTAGTGAGATCATTGTTAATGCTATTAAATGAAACAAAGTGAGAAATCAATTTAAACAATCGATACTGTAATTGGGTTGTAACTCTTCACCGGATTGAAGGAATGGTAGAATCGCGCTTTCCTTTTCCTTATTGTATGAACAGTGGAATTGTCTCAGTGGGTTTGAATTGAATTACTATGGATTCGTTAACCGTGGCTTAATAAACCTGTCTATAAGTCTTGCATGTGCTCTGGTTCATTGAGGATTATCTTGCATGTTCAGTTTGCTGAGCGGCACATACATATATATATATATATATTGTGGTATTGATAAGTTCAGGACTGTGTGTATGAGTTTATGGAGTGGTGCATATTCTATAATTAAATCTGTGAACCGGCCAGGCTACAGAAGGAGCACGACCTGAGAGAGGGGAAGCGTGCCAATGAATGTATTTGGGATTTGGTGAAACTCCGAGACCTTTCAAATGCTGAAGTGGAACAGATTATGGTGAATTGTCTGCATCATGGCGAGGGAAAATGTCTGCGTATGTCCATATCAAGTTGTTAGCATTTGTTGCGAGGCTTGAGAAGGGAGGAACTTTTTGTTTCCTCTGAAATCCGCGAGCAGAGAACTGTTTATAAAATTCCTCTGTTTTTCTATCCAGATAAAAGGTTGCAGAAGACTCCTTATTAATCTGATCGACTGTGTAAATTTCACCATGGTCTGTGGAGGGCGCACCTACCATTAAACGTGGTTTTGAGTTTATTGGAAGTGATGCTGAGTTAAAAGATCTGAAAGTGCGTAGATCTATTATAGAAAGTGCACAGATCCAATTGAAAGTGTGAATTTTTGTATGGATAGCGAACCTTATTTGTTTGATTTAAATTGATAAATCAGGGAACAGTATTTGTTGAGAGCATAAAGAAGATCCTGGTTTGCAGGCTACGGGCAGCCTACATCAAGTGGTACCAGAGCCGGAACGCTCTTTTGAAATGTTTATTTTCTAAATGATGTCAAGAAGGTTTTTGTTGAATTAGAATATATTTTGAATGAGTAAGTAGCAGATTTGGTGAAACAAAAGTTGCAGGAGTGTGAGATTCTGAAGGTAGTTGAAGAGTTTGAAGATGCAAGCTGACAGCTAGTGGGAAGAACGGTCCATTTAAAGTACAAGCAACCTAAAAGACAAGATCAGACTGAGATCTGGAAGGTAAGGTGATCTGGGTTTATTTGAATTTGAATATTGTAGTCTTTGCATTAAAGCATAAATCTTTTTGCAACTCCCAAAAAGGAAAATCCATAGAAGACATGTTTAAAATTGCTAACAGAAAACTGGTGAAAGCATAGGTGTCACAGAACCTTGAGGAAATCCAATAGAGATTGGATAAGGAAGACAATTGTGAACAGGCAGATGAGTTGAAGCCAGGAAGAGCAAAGAAAAGTGCTCAAAGGAGGTTCTGGAGATAGAGAACTAATTGCTTGCCAAAAGACCGAGTGAGGAGGGCTTGGTGAGGTAAGTGGTGGCAAGATAGGACTTGCTGCTAAAGAGGCTTTAGTACAACTCATAGAGATGGAAAGGATGATGACTAGTGACAGTCGTCACAAAGGTTCTGAAATCAACCACAGCAGAGGACAAACGGAGAAGGATGCCAAGGCAATTGGCATACAGAGAAAGTTAAGCAAAGAGGAATATGAAAGGGAGAAGGCTGAGATAGCAGTTCAGCTTGAGGTGTTAATGGAGATGTTGCAAAGAAATGAGGAAAACCAGAAGCATGGTTATGTTATGAGGAAGAAGTTGAGGTGGCAGAGACTACAAGAGAAGTGGAATCATCAGGTAAATTTGCAGTTGATAAAGGAAATAAGGGAACTTGAACAGGTTATAGATGCCAGACAGAGGATAGAGAAGCTCGAAACAGTTTGAGCTACGACAGGAAGATGTGTAAGTTTCGTTATGTTACCCAGAAAGTGGACCATTACTTTTTGAAAGTGATGAAGAGCTAGAGGAGTTGAATCATATGAATGATTCAAAGCAGCCCAAAGATTTGATGATTGAAGCATCAAACAAGACCGTAAGGTCTTGTGATTTTAAAACGAATGATTTGTGTGTGATTTCAGGTTTGGAAGAAGAGGAAGAACATCTACTGAAGGATGTTAAAGAAGATTTAGTAGAAGAAAGACCATGTGAAGATCGGGTAAACTTTCCAAAGACTACTCCAAGTAAAATTATTGAGTTATATAGAGAATTGGACTTCCAAAGGAGGAAATTGGAAGAACAGAGGATGAATGTCCATGATAGATTGCTGATGAAGGATGACAAAGCAGTTGTCATAAATGATAATCAAGATGAAATTGCAGGTGACGAGCAAAGGAGTGTTGCAGAGGGAAAGGAAGTTTGGGAGGCCACAACATCCATAGTGACAACAAGAGCAACATGTTTTATTGAAGATGCTGGAAACAATCAGCAAACAGAGGACATACTGGACAAAGAAATTGAGTTGATAAGGAGGTTAATGGTAAAACCATCCCAGAGAAAGACAGCCGAAAGAAAGAAAAGGAACGACAAAAAGAGAATGACAATGAAGGATTGCAAGAGCAGAGCAGGTGGAGCACTACAACACAAAATATGGAAACCTGGAAGACAACAACAGATGACAACAGCAGTGAAGCAATCGACAAACACGAAAGGATTACAAAATCAAATTTGTGATCCAGGAGGAGACTTATGACAAGGTGGTCATGCAATTTTTTACATGGGAAGTATGATGCAGGAGCATCAAGACCTTTTTCCCCATCTGTAAATATGGGGTGTGATAATGTTAATTTGTAAATATGGGGTGCGGTGATTTTTAATATTTTATTAATTATTTTGAATTAAATAGGAGAAGGTGAGGATTTATGTAAATATCCTTTTATTAATAAAAGGATATGAGGAAATTTAATGAATTGAAGGATTTTAGGGATAAAAACCTATCCTTTAGGGATGTTGAGAGATTCAGGGGTTGTTGAGGATTTTAAGGGATTGAGCATTTAATTTAATGATTTTAAATAGGAAGGGATTTGGGGTGAAAATAAGAGAGAATAGGAGTGAGGAGAGAGTGTGTAGAGTGAGCAAGGTTCTCCTTGGGAGCCTTGGCAATTTGTAAAAGGGCCATGAATTTGCATATCTGGCCATTAAGAAACTCTGTGTGAATATCTGTTTTATTGTAAATATGAATATGTTGGATTTAATAGAATTCTGAGATGATTCTGTGGTTAATGGCGGTAATCGATGTTTGATAATGTTGAAATTGCTAAACTCTGTGGGCGGACAGTACATTCTAATTACTGTGTATTCATGGTTGTTTTGCTTTGGCTTTTAATTCACATGTGCGGATAACTGGCAAATAAGGTAGGCTTCACGTTGATGTATAGTGGGCTGTTATTTTCCTATATTGAGGATTTATTGAATCTCTTGCCTGGGGATAGAATTTATAACGTACCATACAAAAGCATTCAATAACAGAAAAAAACATATATCAAGAGCGATGGTTTCCAACTATATCCATCTATGATTTGATCAAAAGCTGTATATTTGTGGAGAGTTGTTTGTGTTGGAATGTTTATAGAAAATAGAGTCCAGCTGACGCAGTGGTTCTGTTGGTATCGGAAGTATATCTACGGAAGATCAGTTGGCATAGAGTCCGGGGCTCATAAGCCATTGGTTGTGGCAAAGGTCGGTTTGTAATTATCGTTGACAGAGGGATTGGACTATATCAGATTCATAGCATTGACTGATATATATATATATATATATATGAGGTTCAGTTGCCTAAAAGGATTGAGACGTTGACAGAGATGGTGTGCTAGAGTAATAGTATAGAGCGGAAGCGTGGAACCGAAACTCTGTCATAAGAACAACTTTCCATCCTTATATTCACAACGGATTCTTAATCGATTTCCATAATTGGGCAGCAGAGGCAGAAGGGCGCCTCGAGATTCATTCTTAAGGGGCTTTGGAGAGGATTCTTATAAGTTTCTGTGTATATACTGTGAGCCTATGCGCGCAGATTGGGGGAGGAAGTGTGGCTGAACAATGGAGGTTTGTAAGCCTGCGGCAATTGTCAGGCCATCATTGTCGCACATCCGGCAAAGACAAGTCTGTAAGTGCTTCATTGTTAATATAAAAAGTGATTGCAGAATTGTGTAAATTTTTTTCTATAGTGGAATATATCCTCTGAAGTTGGGTGTAAATGAAGAATGCTGTTTTATAAAAACTAGTAGTGAGATCATTGTTAATGCTATTAAATGAAACAAAGTGAGAAATCAATTTAAACAATCAATATTGTAATTGGGTTGTAACTCTTCACCGGATTGAAGGAATGGTAGAATCGCGCTTTCCTTTTCCTTATTGTATGAATAGTGGAATTGTCTCAGCGGGTTTGAATTGAATTGCTATGGATTCGTTAACCGTGGCTTAATAAACCTGTCTATAAGTCTTGCGTGCGCTCAGGTTCATTGAGGATTATCTTGCATGTTCAGTTTGCTGAGCGGCACATACATATATATATATATTGTGGTATTGATAAGTTCAGGACTGTGTGTATGAGTTTATGGAGTGGTGCGTATTCTATAATTAAATCTGTGAACCGGCCAGGCTACAGAAGGAGCACGACCTGAGAGAGGGGAAGCGTGCCAATGAATGTATTCAGGATTTGGTGAAACTCGGAGACCTTTCAAATGCTGAAGTGGAACAGATTATGGTGAATTGTCTGCATCATGGGGAGGGAAAATGTCTGCGTATGTCCATATCAAGTTGTTAGCATTTGTTGCCAGGCTTGAGAAGGGAGGAACTTTTTGTTTCCTCTGAAATCCGCGAGAAGAGAACTCTTTATAAAATTCCTCTGTTTTGCTATCCAGATAAAAGACCGTGGAAGACTCCTTATTAATCTGATCGACTGTATAAATTTCAGCGTGGTCTGTGGAGGGTACACCTACCATTAAACGTGGTTTTGAAAGTGCGCAGATCCAATTGAAAGTGTGAATTGTTGTATGGACAACGAACCTTATTTGTTTGATTTAAATTGATAAATCAGGGAACAATATTTGTTGAGAGCATAAAGAAGATCCTGGTTTGCAGGCTACGGGCAGCCTGCATCAACAATAGTATATGGACTAAACATCATAAAGAAACCATCTTCATATTATAAGGGAAGGTAGTTAGTTATGCAATTAAACAACCATTCACATATGAATCATAACATGAATATCATAGCCACGAAGAAGATTTATATTAGGAACAAAGACATGGGTTTCTTTTATTATAGATAGATAGAGTACATAAAGGAACAATTTCACTTGATTCGTCCTTTTATAGGCTCCAAGCGGAACCGTCTCCCGGATTCGTCCAATCTCAAGCCATTAACAAACTACTTCCATGACTTATTCCATGATATCTCAAGTAGTATGATGACATCAACACACACAAGGAAACAAGAGTTTCTTGTAAAATGGGGGAAGTGGAGGAGGCACTAGGATGTTTAGACCTGGTCGGGGAAATCTCAGCATAATAATCTTTCTCTCTCTTCTCTCCTCCCTTTGGCCTTCCCATTGAAGCCTTTTTATACTTCTCCCAAAGTATTTTTTTAGTTGGGAATTCATTGGGAATAGTTGGGCCACGGGCACTAACAGGTAATCAACAGGTGAAACCCGTGATCTCCACCCGAAATTAAGGAGAATTATTTTTTTTAAGTGTTTTAAGACATATACGCGGGTTGGGTATACACAGACCCACGTATACACGTGTTTAGCTCAGGGCAATGGTGTGTATAGGGAATAAAACACTTTTTAAATTTCGGACCAGGTCTGGAAGGAGGGGTTGCCCAAGGCCATGAGTGCAACATCACAAACCTCAAGAATGAGATTTGGAGCTATAAGAGATGCCCCCTAATATATGAGGTCAAAAGCGGTACATGATGGCTGAAATGTATTAAGCAAGTTCATGGAAAGGAAATTTATCGCAAACTGAGAAGGACTGTACCATAATTCAGCCTGCCAAGCCACAAAAGGAGATCAGAAAGAAACATTGTCTGAGGGGGGCATACCCATGCTTAGAGAAAGTACAACATGTCCTCATATTAAGTACAAATGGATCTACTAAGTATACAAGTATAAATGAATGGAAAATACATAATGGATCATCTAATCAAGATCGAACAAGTACATGTCTGGATGTCACATATAAGAATGTCAATGATGCTGAAAGATGAAGTGGATCACTGATATCAAAGACTGATCCTGGAAAGTACCAAATGAACATGATGGAATAAGATGGTACTACACTGCAAACTCAGGTGCCAGCATATAAGATGTCACCATGAATGACTGCAACATATAAGGTGGAGTAGTATCAACTAGCAGCAACAGGAGCAATTGTCGAGTGAACCAATGAATGCTGATACAACCTGAGGTCTTCACCGACCACCGTGGTACATTTCTACAGCATGGTAATAAATGATCTGAAGTCGACCATGTGAGAAATCATTTGATTACCAGCCATTAATGTATACTATTAACAAACGCGAGACTACTCACCGATAATGATAATGAGTGTCGAGGTACCCAGTACAATCTAACAAGTGTGAATATATGAGCTGGAGTCGAACACCTGTAAGAATCTATCGATCAGGAGACAATGATGGTTTCACCCTGTCGATAGTGAAGGATCTGCCACTAATGACTGCAAACCCCAAGGTACTGCCAAATGGACTCTAGATCTTTGCCCCAGAGCAATGAGTCAAAGTTGATAGGGAAAGATCCGCTAGAAGGAAGGCATTAAGGCATCCTCCATCAATCTAGCGCGAGTGTAACCTGTAAGCCAATAATGTGGAAGGAATCAGACGAAAAAGATGTAGTAACCCGGCTGAAGTACGTTTCCGGCATACACAAGATGTGGCTAACGCACGGCAGAAACCCTCTGAACCAACCAATAATGAAAGCTGAAACAGAGGCGAGGTATCCACCAATAGGGTCAAATGGAAACCAAGCTACTGCACAAATCCCAATGTGTGATAATGTAAGCTGATGTCGAACACAAGGGAAACTACTCAGTCAAAGACCCATGATACTGATCTATGTTGAGCACAAGGTGACCTATCAATAATGAAAATAGGGCCAGGCTGCAGCTCTAGGCCTGTCCTCAGAGAAAGATGTCGCCATCGGTAAGGATAAGGCCCGCCAGCAAGAAGTCAATGGAGACCTTCTCAAACTGGCACGAGTAAAGGACCAATATAACTGATGTGACGATAGACATAGTACTGACAACCAGGGATGGCCGACTGAAAAATAAGTCAAGAGACACCACAGAGAGGTCAACTCACGCTAAATTCCCTTGAACAAAATCACGACTCAATGTGACTATGTGGCAGCATATCATGACTCTATATAATCTCGTTGTGCAGGAGGCACAAACGAACCCTCCATATGATTGGAAGAGATAACCAACCAGGGGAGTACTGACTCAATAACAAGGTTAAGGCGTACCTAAGTCAAACTAAATCCCGCCCAAATAGAGGAGACTTTGTTTTGATTGTTTTGTTCAAGGGCGACACGACTGACTCTAGCTACCAAAAATAAATGAAAATACTGTCCTGTTCCCGCTCTTTTTGGAATATATAATTTTTTGGTTTTTTTCTTTTAAGCTGGAAAAATAATAAAAGAATGCTATGGTACAGTGGAAAGAACGAGTGTCGGTGAAGCAGATGAACTAGTTCCTGGGACGGGAACATTCCTATGCTCAATGCAGGGAGGCAAAAACTGGTCAAAGACACTCAAATGTATGTTCCTTCCATGGGTCAAGGTGTGTCAAGCTGCAGAAGTCCTAGGTATGCAAGTTTGATTTTGCAATCATCATGGTCAAAAGTTGGCTTAAACACGAGTCCAAGTGAAGCTGGCTCAAGGCCAAAAGGTGCAAATAGTCAAAATGGAATGCAGTAGTACAAATCAACGCAAAGGAGCCTCTAGGGTATAAGGCCAAAACTAAGCGGAGAAGCAAAGAGGAATGAGTCTTCATCGCATAAGTCATGGCGGGACTACAGAGGACTCCCAAGCCTACTCAAATGAAAGTAGCATGGGCAACAAATGTCAGTGAGGTGCTAACTAGGATGCCCATGTAAAGGAAGGCTCTATCATCATGTCATGATTTAAAGAAACGACGAGTGAAGATGGTTTACGAACCGTAACACAATGGGATCAAACCTATGGCTAGTGTATCGACAGATGGATGATAGTATGCATAATGCAACGGAAAAATGGCTTCCCTAACCTATATGTCAGTGAGAAACTGATACCTACCATGATGGGTCAGCGGTCATGGAACCGTCTCGAAACTGTCGAAAACGTCCAAGATGTCCTGAAAGTCAAACCATTCTCGACATTCCAAGCTCCCAAGTTAAAAGTTACATGAGACCAAACAAAAACAAGTTTTGAAAAAAATTGGCATTTTCAAAGCTTATAAAAGGAATTTTGGACTCACCATTTTCACCATTTGAGTTTGAGAGCAGAAAAGTGGAGCAAAAGGAGCAAACTTCCCATAGCTAAATTCAACCATCCAGATTCTTCCAAAGCCTCTAGGTAACTCTTATACTTATGTTGCAATTGATTATGACTAGTTTTAGAAGTTTTAATTAATGTTTTACCATTGAATTTTTGCCAAAAATTTCACTGCGGCGTATACGCGGGTTGGTAATATGAAACCCACATACACGCGGGCACTACACGTGATTGTGTGTAAAGAGACCCGCGTATACGTCACGGGCATTTCAAACACAAAAACTAACAGTTCAAATTGATTTTTCTTTCAGGATGCCAGTCACTTGGCGAGAAAGAGAGCATACCGTAGTAGATGATGAGGTCATGAAGGATCCTACTGCTTTGGATGCATTACGGGATGTGGTTTGCTAAAATTCTTCAAATTAACAAACATGAAAGAAAACACACGTCTGCTCAAGATGCTTCATGATTATTGGAACATCGAGGAGGATGCTTTTATGATTAACTAGATGCCACTCAGGATAGAAGTGGAAGATATGTATTTCATCACAGGCCTTTCCCGAAGGGGAGAGGTAGTACATGCTCAGGGCAAGACACGGAGCAGTCTCTCAATCGAGGACTATGTACATATATATTTCCTAGGACATCCAAAGAAAGTTGGAAGTCAGGTTTCTATCACACATGTGGCGAGTTTATCACTGAGGATAATCCTGTTCACCATAGCTCGAGTGAACGGATCAGATTCTCTGCACCAGGCATCACGACTAACCATGAGCATGGCAGTTGACTGTCTCACCACTGTGTTTGACTGGTGTACTTCTCTTTTGGCTAGTGTGAAAAGCCAACTCACTTCTATCAAGAGAGGACAGACAAAAAAATTTGGCTATGGGACA
>APFE031168050.1:44560-58594 GCA_000404065.3 Pinus taeda | reverse complement strand
AGGTTAACCGTTCACGAGAGAAGCTTATGTAAATTTTCATTCTTTTATTAATAAATTGCCTGAAGTGGTCGTGTTGGCTCAGGCCGTGGACTGTTTCCCTCTTTGAGGGTTTTAACCTGGTGTTCTGTCTGAAGAAATTACCTATAAATTCCTACATTATTATGATATGAAAAAATGATATAAGTTTATTATTATGTTGTAAAAGTATACGTTAATAAGTGAATATATTTTATTGTTTAGAATGTTATATAAGTTTTATTATTACCATATGAAAGAATTATATGAGTTTTATTATTATGGTGTAAAAGAGTAAGCTAATAAGTGAATATATTTTATTATTTATATAGGAGTTTTTTAAAAATATATTAATAACTTTGTGAATTATAAGTTTATTTATTTAATTTTTCCAAAAGTATAATTTAAAGATGAATTAATACAAAACTTTATTTATAACCATTTTAGTTAATTTAAAATGATTTATATTATTTAAATTTTTTAAAAATAAATATTGAATAATTTTATTTATATAATATATATATCTATATAATAATATATATTATATATATAATATCATATTTTTTATTTAAATAAATTAATTATTATTTAATAAATAATTTCTATTATTTATTAAAATAAAAATGGTATTAATTAAAATGATTGTGCAAGTTAACAACATAGCATTGGTTGAGTATTAGCCATTGTTTTTATAGACACGAAAAAAACATATATATGGATTAATTGTTACACATTCTAGGCTTCTCAACCTACTAGAATTTTTTTTATTTAAAGAAACATATATATGGACTAAATGTTACATATTTAAAGAAACATACATATAGACTAAATGTTACATATTCTAGAATTCTAGACATGATAGAATTCTATGATTTCTTGCACGTTAATATTTTCACAAAACTGTGTAGTAAATAATTAATAAGGAAAAAATTAAAACTATAATTTATGGCTAAGCATTATTCTGAACTTATTTCCCTACTAAGTAGGGGGTCCTTGATTTTCAATCTTCATTGGATCTTTGGACTGATGGACTAAATATTCCTCATGACTTTCATGAACCAATTGACTAATCATTACATTGTCGGATCCAAGGGATAAAGCATTCCTTATTTGAGCTAAAAGAAGAGACTCTAGTCTACAAAAATCAACTTCAGTATTGTCATTGTGCTAGTTATATTTTAGGAGAAAGTGTTGGTTTTAACTTTGTAAAATTAATTAGCCTAAAAAAATCCTTAATAAAATAGAAATTATGCAATGGCGCGTGCAAACACACACACATTAATATAGAGATTTTACCCTCAAACCCAAAAATTTGGAAGACTAGAAAAGTTTTTAGTATTTATCTCTTTTACAATGTTATAAATATGTATATCTCACAACATCCATAAACTCCCAACATTTATTCCACATTGGATTAGAATAAATGATGACAGCATTTATTCCACATTGGTTGCCACTAACATAGGTTAGTGGAATCATATTGTAAGAAAGAAATTTCTAATCTAACGATGGACAATTAATTGATCATATGAAGTTTAATGAATAGTGTTTAATTTGTTGGTGTTAAATTATGATACAATCCTAGATTTCTAAATATATGACCATGTTAAGTTATTGGAGGAGTATACTTTCTTTTGAAGCCATCATGGGTAGCCATGCAAAATGTGTCCTAGTGATAAAGGATTGGTGATTAAAGGCATGGTCATTAAGTGAATGAGTGATCATGGGAGGTGGTAGTGAAAGGAGATAGGGGCGATTAAGTTAGAAAGTGTGAGTTATTAATTGCTACACAAAATGAATGTATTAGTTATGGTTTCTACGCAAGACCTATAGTGACCACATGTTACTTACATGGATGGGAAAAAAATTGAACATATGAGGTTTAGTTGATATTGTTGAATATGTTGGTGTTAATGCATTATGATCATACAGTCCTAACTTTTTGAATATATGACCATGTTAACATATTGAAGGAGTCATACTTTCTTTTGAAGTCATCATGGGTAGACATGGAAAGTGTGTCCTAGTGACAAAAGGATCAATAATTGAAGGCATGGTCATTAAGTGAAGGAGTGATAATGGTAAGTGGTATTGAAAGGCCATGGGAGTGAGTAAGCTAGAAACTGTGAGTCCTTAGTGACTACATAACATGAACGTATTAGTTAGGGTTTCTACTCAATACCTCTAGTGACCACACATTGCTTACATTGATAATGTTTAGGTTGGGATTGTTTCTATACAATGACGTATAATAACATTAAGTACTCAATATATAAGAATAGCCTAATAGAAATATGGTGTTGTAACAGAATTTCCAACATATTCAATGGTTTAAAATGATAAATTTCCAAGAAAACAGATTATCCTTTTGTACCAAATTTCAAATTATACTTATTGTGTGTCATGTAATTAATCACAATGATCAATTGTAGAGGAAGAAAAGGCAATGTGGATGTGAAGGGTCGATTATTAATGGCAATCATCCACATTAATGACAAGCTAACTAATCGCTATGACAAAAGCATAGAAGGGTCAAAGTTAGAGAAAACATTAAGCAAAGTAATGGATGATATAGGATGATTGAGTGGAAGAATGCATCTAATGGTTCAGTGATTTGTAAACTACTATTTAATTGAGGAGAAGCTTGAAGATGAATAATGAAACTTTGGGACAACATTGTGAGGACATTTTAAATTGTATGAACTGTCATGTTGAATTATAGAAAAGAAACTTTATCAACATTTATAAACATGCCAATGTGTCAAAGGTGAGATCGAATTGTAAAAACTTGAACTCTATCACAGGGCCTTCACTCAATGAATCTTTGACATATCACGTGCGTTCATGGCATATTAAACAATACCCTTAATTTGACTACATATTGGAAAATTCCTCTAAAAATCACATTATTTAACCCCCTATCAATATAAACCCGATACAACTTCCCAATTTAAAAACCCCTACTTTCACTAGATGTTGTAGGCATCCGCTTTTTTTGTTCACATTTTTTATACCCCTTTATATTTTTTCATTAACTTTGGACTCCATTTTTTATACCTGCTAATATAAAAACCCTCTCCCCCCTATATATCCCCTAATATATTATTTCATTTTTTCTTCAATAAATATCCCCCAATATGAACCCACGTGGTATGGTATTGCTCCCCAATTGAAGCCACCGTGAACTCTATACACTATTTTCTAAATAAGAAACTTGGGATTTGGGAGATTGTGTTTCACTAAGTGATCCATCGATTGAACTCTTTGCACACAAAGTGTAAATTAGATGAAGTATGTGTGCAAAATAGAGTTGTGAAAGAAATTAACAAAATAATACATTACTAAGGAGGGTGACATGGTAGAAGCGAATAACTATAAGTGCATGAAAAATGATTTCCATAAAACAAAAATATGGGACAAAGATTTGAGCAAATAACTTTTCTTCAAAATACCTTTTGCATAATAAAATATTAAACATTAAAATTTGGAAAAAAAAAACAAAATTAATAATAACAATAGTAATAATAAGAATTAAAAGTAATGTGAATATATTACTTTTTATTAATGAGGGTAGTGATTAAATGGTAAGCTCTCTTCAATTCCTGACTCAACTCTAGAAATTGAAAAGCACCCTAATAACTTTAATCAGGATAATGGATATCATTCAAGCAATTCTTGGAAGCCCACTATCCATTTTTTGTCCTCCAAACCTCATCCCCCTAACCCTAATTTTTTTAACCCTCCCCATTTGTCTTCTACTTGATCCTCATCTTGTCGAATCTTCTCGAATCTTGTCAAGTCCCCTTATATCCCTCTTTTCTTTATTATTAATTTATCTTAAAAATTAATTATTCTTAATTCTTTCTTAATATATTCTAATCCTTACAAGGAGGCAGGAATGAGAGGGGTTAATTTTCACCTTGACAAAACAACATGGATTAAATTTGCATGGGATTTTGGGATCTCAACCAATAACTACGCTGAATTTTTAGCTTTGTGTTAAGGATCATATTTGGCAATATTAAGGAAAATTCAGTAATTGGTAGTGTTTAGTGTAATTGCCTCGTCCTGCATTTACCCACTTTCACCAGTTTTCCGAGGGTAAACTTGCGTTGAGGGTCATGGTGATAAGACTCAACCTCCTATATGACCTTAAGGAAATGGAGTCAACAACTTAAGATTTTATTGACTTCCCTCAGGTGCTACATGACCTCCAGGAGCTACCCAACCCCTCTAGGTGTCCAACCCCTAAGCTAACTCCCTTTTTCACTAACTCGAGCTCACATTCGCTCCCTTGTCAAGGCATCTAAGCGACTATATTCGTCCATGTTCTCCCATAGGCTTGCTTCCCAGTGACTATAGACTTTTAAAATTATTTTTGTGCCAGCGACCCCGAATTATGAGCCACTTTTGCAGTGCTAAGACTCAGGCCCCTGTCCAAAACTCAATGAAACTTCCAGAGACAATAAATAACATAGAAACAAAGTTTCTAAACCAAAAACTTGAACCAGGACTTGACCTGACCCCTCCCAACCAAGACAGGAATTTCGTCAAACACATGATAAACATGCAACCTACAAGTCATGAATACATATTTGTACATAGGGATCTGAAACTTATATGAAGTTTAACAAGACGGGCCAATTCCTTCTCATAATAGTTGTCATAACACTAATTAGGTCATGCATTCATTAACCATACATTCATTAATTATCTACTTGGTTAATTAATTAATTAATTAACCAAGTAGATAACAATGATAGAACAACCATTAAAACTACATAACAAAAAGTATAATTACTCATCAAAGACAAGAGAAACTTAGTTATTATTAACCATATGCAAAATCCGACCAAGTCAGGGACTTCCACGTACCACCCGACCATAGATTGGGTTGAACCAAATCTTTCTTTCAGCAAATCACCCCCGTGCCATATTCCAAGCATGAATTTGTGATCTCATGGGATAAACCAATCCATAAACAACCAAGGGAATACAAAGGTTAAACAACTCCACCCTCACCATATTGTGATCTCACCTAAACCAATCCTGATATCACAAAACCAAATCGAACTTATATGCCTCAAAATTCCTCCACCATCCCTTGAGGAATTTTCCTATCTCTGCACACACGTTGAGGGCTTCCCAGAGAAAACAATCTCCAAACCAAACCCTTGGGATTTTCCCGAGACCACCTTACCCGGATCCAAAACCTTCTGGCAATCCAAAGCTCAACCAAGAAAGAAGCCCATCACACCATGGTTATCTGAAAAATTTCAAGGCAAGGATAAAACCACTATTGAAACCTGGCAAAACTCATGCCAATGATAGAAAGTGAACCCAATACACACAGGCCTATACCATGCATGCCAAAACCAACTAGGAAATCATGCATGCTGAAGCCGCTTGATCCAACATTTCCTTATGTGATCCTTGCTTTCCTTTAATTTCCTTGTCCTTATGTTGCTTTCCTTATCCTCCATTTTCTTTCCTTGTCCTCCATTTTCTTGCTTGATTTCCTTCTCCTCTTGGTGCTCTTCTCCTCTCTGAGACTAATTCCAAAAAAAACTGACAAAAGGCCCCAAACTTATGCTCTAATGTCTTTTTATTATTGATGCCTATAATTTCTTCATTTTTCCTCTATTTTCCTTCAATTTCCTCCTCACATGCAACCTGTGACCTTTCACCTCCCTTTTCTCCTATTTTCCTTTATTTTCATAAATAAAATATTGATAATTCCTTTTTTCCTTTTCAAAGCCTTTGCCAATTTCCTCTTAGCCATAATACACAATAAGTGATGCTCACTAGGATATTTTTCTCAACATTCAGCTTGAAATATGTGTCCCGCGACCTTGTTATTATTTTGCCTTAATTAACTTCGTTAGATGAACTTTCAACCAGAGGCTGTTACAGAATCCTTCCCCTTGGGGGAGCACCATGCTTAGTGTTATATGACATCTACAACCAGAAATACTACTAAAAAGTAAAACATGTTGTCCACGGAGCTTTATAACTTAGCTCGATGTAGTATTTACAATGAACAACCTACTCAAAAGCAAAACCATCATGACAAACATGACAACATGACAACCATGCATCTTATTGGAGCTTTATAACACAAGTCATTGTGATATTTACAATAGCAACCATATATAAATATGTACAAATAAAAAAAATTCATTTTCCTCCACTAGAAAACAATGAAGGATACATAGCCCACATCTAATCATCCATTTTCCATGTAGCTTCATCGAGCTCAAGGTTATTCCGTTGCACTTTAACTTGCTCAATTGCTTTTTTCCAGAGCAAGAGTTTTTTACACTATAATATGCACTGAGGTTCCGGTTGGAATTTTCCTTCTGGTTCCACCTGCAATACAAACCAATCAATAACATGATCAACATCCTTTACATGTATGTTAAGCAATGAAACACGAAAAACATCATGGACTTTCAATGTCATAAACAGTGCAAGTCTATAGGCCACTGGTCCAATCCTCTCAAGGATCTCAAAAGACCCACAATATCATGGTGCCAACTTGGCACACAATCCTCAAGTAACTCTTCTTGGGTTTGATGTGAAAATACACATGCTCCCCAACTTAAAACTTCTTAAATTCCTTGTGTTGGTCTGCATAACTCTTCTGTATGTCTTGTGTTTCCTTTAGATTCTTCATTATAACCTACATTTCTTGTTTAGTTTCTGCCAACGTATCCAGTCCAATAAGTACCATGTTCATTGGATCGGTCCAGTTATGGGAGTAATACAACGCTGCCCATACTTTGCCTTAAATAGACTACTCAAAAGAAAAACCATCATGACAAACATGACAACATGACAACCATACCTCTTATTGGAGCTTTATAACACAACTCATTGTGGTATTTACAATAGGAACCATAAATAAATATGTACAAATAACAAAAACTCATTTGCCTCC
The DNA here is from genome assembly GCA_000404065.3 of Pinus taeda. Lineage (NCBI taxonomy): Eukaryota > Viridiplantae > Streptophyta > Pinopsida > Pinales > Pinaceae > Pinus > Pinus taeda. The sequence continues at coordinate 51,639 of APFE031168050.1, read as the reverse complement.
ACTAGAAAAAAAAAATTGAAGGATACATAGCCCACATCTGATCATCCATATCCCATGTAGCTTCATTGAGCTCAAAGTTATTCCATTGCACTTTAACTGGCTCAATTGCTTTGTTCCAGAGCAAGAGTTGTTTACACTACAATATGCACTGAGGTTCGAGTTGGAATTATCCTTCTGGTTCCACCTGCAATACAAACCAATCAATAACATGATCAACATCCTTTACAATGAAACACAAAAAACATCATGGAATTTCAATGTCATAAACAGTGCAAGTCTGTAGGCCACTGGTCCAATCCTCTCAAGGATCTCAAAAGACCCACAATATCATGGTGCCAGCTTGGCACGCAATCCTCAAGGAACTCTTCTTGGGTTTGATGTGAAAATACACATGCTCCCCAACCTAAAACTTCTTAAATTCCATGTGTTGGTCTGCATAACTCTTCTGTATGTCTTGTGTTTCCGTTATATTCTTCATTATAACCTGCATTTCTTGTTTTGTTTTTGCTAACATATCCAGTCCAATAAGTACCATGTTCATCGGATCAGTCCAATTGATGGGAGTACTACAACTTTGCCCATACTTTGCCTTAAACAGACTCATCCTCAGTGGCTCTTGATAACTATTTTTGTAAGCAGACTCAACTAGTGGAAGATAATCCTCCCATATCCTATGTTGGTGCATGACATACATCCTCATCATATCCTCCAGAATCTTGTTGATCCTCTTTGTCTATCCATCTGTCTACAAATGATAAGTTTTTTTGAAGGCCAACTCTGTCCTCGAACCTGCAAACAACTCCTTCCAAAACTTGCAAGTGAACTTAGCATCTCTGTCTGACACAATATTCTTCGGAACACCATGAAACCTCATTATATCCTTGATGAAGACATGTGCCACCTCACTATATGAATAAGTAGTCTTCACTAGAATGAAGTGAGCTACCTTTCTCAACCAATCAACCACAACCATGATAGAATCATGATTCCCCGACGTCCTTAGAAGACTTGTAATGAAATCCATGGAAATTACCTCCCATTTCCATTCTGGAATCGGAATAGGCTGAAGCATCCCACCTGGATGCTTACACTCTACTTTTACCTGCTGACAATCCAAACATCTAGCCACAAACTCTGCCACTTCCTTGTTCAGAATTGGCTAATAGTAGAACTTCTTCATTGTTGTCAACATCTTCTGATCTCCTACATGACCTGAATATGGCTTGACATGAAACTCCCTCGAGATAAGCTTCTTAAGCCCACTGTCATCCGGCACATAGATCCTATCTCTAAATCTCACCAAACACTCTACCGTGAGATGATAGTCCACATCTTGATCACCTATACCCTGTTGTAACATGTGCTTATGCTCCATGTACTTATCATCCTGTTGTCCTACATGCAATATTTGATCCTTTAAATCTGTCCCATACGAGCTCACCACTTCAACATGGTTCATATGCACTTTGCTACAAGCATGTTCTCCTTACCCTTAATGTATCTGATCTCAAAGTCAAATTCATTGATCATGACCAACCATCTATCCTGCCTAGCATTCATATTTCGTTGGTCAAACAGATATCTCAACCCACTATGATCACCCATCAATACAAACCTCTTGCCAAGAAGATAATTCCTCCACATCTTCAAGGCATGAATAATAGTTGCACACTAAATATCATAAGTCACATAGTTCTTCTCATTCTCATTCAGTTTCCTAGACTCATAGCACACCACTTGTCCCTCTTGCATCAGGATTCCACCAAGTCCTCTTTTGCAAGCATTTGAACACACCACAAACTCTTTATCCATATCTATAATCTTAAGAACTGAAGCATTTTCCCACAGCCACTTCAACTGCTCAAAAATGGCTCCACATTCCTCTATCCATTCAAATTTATATCCTTTTCTTTGCAATGATGTAATATGTATGCAATGTGTGAGACATTCCTGATTAACCTCCTATAGTAACATGTTAACCCCATGAATGATATGACTTCATCCACATTTCTAGGAGTTTCCCATTCCATGGGAGCTCTTATCTTTTCTGGATCCACTATTATGCCTTCCTTGGAAACAACATGTCCCAAGTAATGCACCTTTGTCTAAAATAAACTGCATTTTCTAATCTTAACATACAACTAATTCTCTCTTAGAAATATCAACATTTCTTCTAAGTGTCTTGCATGCTCTTCCCCATTCTTAGAATATATCAATATATGATCAATGAATACAATCACAAACTTGTCCAGATAAGGACGCAATACACTATTCATCAAGAACATAAAATTAGTTGGGGCATTAGAAAAACCAAGAGGAACCACAACAAACTTAGAATTCCCATGCCCGGTCCTAAAATCGGTCTTGTAGATGTCCGTTTCTTTGATATGTACCTGATGCTATCCTATTCTTGGTTCAATCTTTGAGAACAATTATGCTCCCTTCAATTGATCAAACAAGTCGTCAATCCATGGAAATGGGTACCTGTACTTGATTGTCGCCTTGTTCAGATGCCTGTAATGAATGCACAACCTGAGAGTACCATCCTTCTTATTCACGAACAATATTGGTACACCCCAAGGCGATACACTTGGCCTAATATATCCCTTATCAAGCATTTTCTTTAGCTGCAACATCAACTATACTAACTTTGGTGTGCTCATCCTATAAGGTACCTTTGATTTTGGTGTTTCCATTGGTACTAACTCAATTGAAAAGTCCACTTCCTTGTGAGGAGGAAACTCTGGAATCTTTGCTAGAAACACATCGTGAAACTGTTGTAATACATGGTACCTCTTGAATATTTTTGCGTCCTCAACATCCTTACCCTTTTCACTGGAAATATGAACTGAAAACACTACAAACCCTTTCCTACAACTGTGCTTAGCCTGCATAGATGTGATCACCCTAACTAGTGTAGGCTTCCTCTTTCCTTGCAAGATTCTCTTTTCCCCATTATCATCCAAGCATTCAATGGCCTTGTCATAACAATCTACTTTGGTCCTATGAAGATACAACCAATACATACCCAAAAGCATACTATATGATCCTAGTGGTAGTACATTCAGATGTGTTATTGTAGGCATACCATTTAGCTTGAATGCACAAGTTCTTACATAGTGATGAACTCTCCTCTTAGTACACATATCCAACTCCACCAACCAAGACTTTACATGCACTTATTTTCTCAAACCGTGCTCATCCACGAGGTCGGGATTAACATAACTACAATTAGATCTAGGATCAAGCAAAATAGAAACAACTCAACCACAGAGCTTACCTTCAATCTCAATAATGGATGCCTAGTGATTTACCTGCCTATTGTCCAAAGCTTCATAAATATGAGGAATGTTATGACCAACATACCCAACTGTCTCCATCTCCCGATTGTTATAGATCTGAGGCCTGCCACCCTGGTACAATGGACAATCCTTCTTGCTATGATCTTTGCCACATATCCAACACTGCAACGGTCCCCTTACATCACCTCTAATATGCTGCTCTCCAAGTTGCGACCCATGTCCATTCTAAATTGCATTAAAATTCTTGTAAGGAGCAACATTTTCTTTCTCACCTACATCATGATGTCTTCCCCTGCTTCTATGGCCACTTCCCTTAAACTTTCTCATTTCCCTTCAGATCACACTTAGGCTAACCTTTTCACTTTGAATGCTCATAAAAATGCTTCAACTTTAGGATGGCCCCCTCCAACAATCTAATCTCATCAAACTCAATCAGGTCTCTATATGTTGTTGGCAACCCACTGATGAATCTCTGAATATTGGCCTTCTCATCCTTAAGGTAAGTCACATATCTCAATAGCTTGAGGAACCTGCGATTATACTCATCATCTATCATAGACGCCATCTGTAATTCATAAAATTTCTTAGCTTTGTCATCATAGTACCTGTCTGATAGGTACTTATTCTAGAAGAGTCTCTCAAAATCATTCCAAATCAACTCTTCTTCTCGAATTCCCTTGATATTCTTCATATCTTCCCACCAAATGTTTGCTTTCCCTAAGGTGCTTATTTTGGCTTTCATGTTCCCTACGTAGTTATGCAATCAGAAGAATTTCTTCATCCGAAGAAACCATGCCTCTACATTTTCTGACTTCTTCATCTCTCCATCGAATGCAGGAGGCTTGATTTTATTGAACTCCTCAGGAAAGTACTAACTCCTCCTATAAGGATGATGGCGGTGATGATGGTGATAATGTCTCCTGGATTAGGAACTAGAATGATACCCATACATATAAGTCCTTATGTCAAGTGCATCCAATGATTTTCACCTCTGACTATGTCCCATTTATCCAATCGGTATCCAGATCGAGACCTGCGACCATAGGCTCCATTAATTTTCTCCTCCTTCTCTTGACTTATCCTCAACTATCCCTGTCTCTACAAATCTAACAATCTATATAGAATCACTGCATTGACTTCTGTCTTATTTTCCTGAGCCCTTGCAAGTCTTTCTTGAGCCTCAACCAACCTATCATTGTCTACTTTCCAACTTCTTATCTCTGGGGGGCCCTCAAACTCTTCAATGTATCTTCTATACTAGGAGAATACTCATCTCCTTGTTGCCTAACTAATATATAGGGAGATTAATGGGAATTGTAGTCTACCATTTTCCTCGTCATCTCTAATTATCTTCTTCTTACAAGTAGGTCATGTTAGATAAACCAAATAGATACCAAAATCAAAACCATACCTCAATGACATTCATGGGAGGCTTATCTCATTTGTAAAATTAGTCCACATTAGCATGATACATGTATAATCATAATCATATCAATATAACAACATCATGCATGAACATACCAATTGTATACCATGATCCCATGCATGACAACCATAATCTTGAAAACATTAGATTTTACCCAAAGAGAGCATAACCTACTTTGATACCACCCTCTAACGACCTCCTACCACATTTACCCACATTTACCCACTTTCACCAGTTTGCCTGAGGTAAACATGATCCGAGGGCCACTGTGATAAGACTCAATCTCCGATATGAGCTTAAGGAAGTGGAGTCGACAACTTAAGACTGTACCGACTTCCTTCAGGTGCTACATGGCCTCTAGGAGCTACTCAACCCCTCCAGGTGTCCAACCCCTGAGCTAACTCTCTTTTTCACTGACTTGGGCTCCCAGTTATGACTTTGTCAAGGCATCCAAGTGATTTTAAGCCTTCATTCACTCCTATAGGCGTTCTTCCCAGCAACTATGGACTTTTCCATTCAATTATGTGTTAGTGACCTCGAATTATCAATCACTTTTTCAAGGCTAGAACTCAGGCTCGTGCCCAGAGCTCAATGAAACTTCTATAAATGATAAATAACATAGAAACAAATCTTATAACCAAAAACTTGAACCGGGACTTGAACTGAACCCTCCCAACCAATACAGGCCTTCTATAAAACACATGATAAACATGCAACCTACAAGCCATGAATTCATATCTAAACATAGGGATTTGAAACTTATCTAAGTTTTAACGAGAAGGACCAATGCCTTCTCACAATAGTTATCATAACACCGATTAGGTCATGCATTCATTAACCAAACATTCATTAATTAAAATGTGATAAGATCCATACTTAAATATGTCATATAACCATGCTTATAACCAGCATATAACTGGGTAAATAACAATGATATAACAACCATTAGAGCCACATAATAACAAGTATAATTACTCATCATAGACAAGAGAAAATTAGCTCTTATTAACCATATGCAAAAGCTAACCAAGTCAGGGACTTCCACACACCACCCGATCATAGATTAGGTTGAACCAAATCTTCCTTTCAGCCAATCACCCCCATTCCATATTCCAATCATGAATATGGGATCTCTTAGGATAAACCAATCCATAAAAAACCAAGGGAATCAAATGTTAAACACCTCCACCCTCACCATACTATGATCTCACCTAAACTGGCCCCGAGATCATAAAACCAAACTGAGCTTGGATGTCTCATAATTCTTTCACCATCCCTTGAGGAATTTTCCTGTCTCCACCCACCTGTTGAGTGCTCCCCGGAGAAAACCATCTCCATTGCAAACTCTTGTCAATTTCCTCAGACAACATCACTCGGATCCAAAACATTATGGCAATCCAAATCTCAACCAAGAAAGAATCCCATCACACCATGGTTATTCGAAAATGGCAGGGCAAGGTTAAAACTATTGGCGAAACCTGACAAAATCCATGCCAAGCACAGAAAATGAACCCAATACACACATGCACATACCATGCATGTCAAAACTAGCTTGATCCAACTTTTCCTTTCTTGATCCTTGTTTTCCTTTTCTTTCTTTGTCATTTTGTCTCTTTCCTTGTCCTCGATTTGATTTCCTTGTTCTCCCTTTTCTTGCTTGATTTCCTTCTCCTCTTAGTGCTCTTCTCCTCTCTAAGACTAATTCCAAAACAAAATTGACAAAAGGCCCAAAAATTATGCTCTGATGTATTTTTATTATTGATGCCTATAATTTCTTCATTTTTTTCTTTATTTTCCTTCAATTTCCTCCTCACATCCAACTCGTGACCTTTCACTTCCCTTTTCTCGTATTTTCCATTATTTTCATAAATAAAATATCAATAATGCATTTTTTCCTTTTCAAAGCCTTTGTCAATGCTTTTTTCGATTTCCCCTTAGCCATAATACACAATAAGTGATGCCCACTAGGATATTTTTCCCAACATTCATCTTGGAATACATGTCGCATGACCTAGGTCTTATTATTCTGTTATTAACTTTATTACATGAACTTTTATCCCGAGGCAGTTACATTTGTCGATTCAATGTTAGTTATCTAACAAGTGTGAAAGATTAAAGAGGATCCCACATCAATCCAATCTCCTATTCTTCATCAAATAAGCTTGCAAATTTCTATGTTTGAGCCTCTAATTAATTTTTCCACATCAAAAGACATCTTTATTCAGGGGTAGACTCATTAGCAAATCAAGGAGCCAGCTTTGAGTAAGGGGCGATATGTTGGGTTGTGTTATATTCTTTCCACATAGTTAACAGGGGGTTTGATGGGTACCCGTAACCCCACTTTATGGGGT
>APFE031168050.1:31012-43551 GCA_000404065.3 Pinus taeda | reverse complement strand
TACCTAAAACTTTCTTAATCTATTTTGTTTTATCTTATTCCTTCTTAATCTAGTTTCTTTTATTTTACTCTCTCTTAATCCTAAACCTGTTTATCTATTTCTTCTTTATCCTAATCATTTAAATTAATAATTTATTTCCAAAAATTAACTCTGGGCTTTCTAACCAGTTACTCTTTTTTAGTTATTATATCATTTCAATTTTATTTATTAATTTGATTTAACAATTACCCCCTTCTCTTTTGTATTAATAACATTTTGACCATGTTTACTAGGTCTTGGATAGATGGTGATATTTATTTATTATTAATTTAATACTATCTTATATCTATAATAATAATCAACGTTCTCTTAATTTTAAGATTCATTTTATAATTTAATTCTACTTATATAATTATTAAAAATAAACCCTAATTTCTTTCATTTCGACCAAACATTTTTATTTAATTTATACCTTTATTCCTACCATTTTATCATTTATCTTTTTTTTTATTTGATTAATTAATCTACTCTATTAAATTTATCTAATTATCATTTTTCTAATTTAACTATAAACATTTTGATGTAAGTTATCTAAAAATACCTAAATAAAATTATTCTTCTCACAAAAATCTCCACTATGGAATTGTAACGTCTCCACTTTAAAAAAAAAAAAATACTGCATCTATAATACATTCACCTCTTGGGATTTATGCGGTTGTAATTTCAATGAAACATCAGCATATTAATGGTCACCTTTAACGCTAAGGTTTGGTTACAAACTGGAGGTCCACGCGGCACACATTTGTTTACCAGTATTTCGTTTACCTTGATGTCATCACATGGCATGCTATATTTACTACAACTTTTATTAACTCCTTTGTTTCGTCCTGTACGTGGCTTGAGCAGAACTGTCTGGTCTCATCTATCTGTTTGGAAACCCCACCCCAATCGACGGTGCATTATTCTCTCTGCAATCCAATTGTGGTGATCTCCTCGGGGTTTACCTCTTCTGTGGATTTCTATGAGTGTGATTCCATTTGGAGGGAAACTTCCGGTGGAACCTGCTCTAGTTCTGCTCATTCTTCAGCAACTCTATTCTGTTGGTGCACAGAACCAAGTCACTACCGGCGTTACCACTTCAGACTCAGTATTTGACTGCCATTATGACCTACAGGTAATTTTGAGCTATTTTTTTATTTTTGCGTATGTTCCTTCCTATGATGAAGTCATTTATTGTAGCTCTAATCGTAGTTTTCCTTTTGCGGGTTCATATGTTTTGCAGAATGTTGGGCAGCTTGCTCTTGGTTAATTCAGGAGGAGAGGAGCTCCTACGGCATCAACTTGACATCTTTTCCGGGTAAGATCCACCATGGCTGAAGTGCTCCCTGGCTGGGATTTCAGTCATGAACAGTGTAATGACTCTGGCTCTTGCCGGTTAATACCTTAAGTTATTGTTTGTATTGCATGTACGTCAAACATTCAGGGGTTTAGAGGGTATTCACGCTGATGGCTAGAATCTCCCTCAGACTGCTCTTAATGTCTTCTCTGTATGCTCTGGGGTTTCATGGCTTCTCACCCACATTGGTGTTGCCATCCCTGGTTTGGACAGTTCTTTTGCTAAGTTAAATATGTATATAGGGGATTTATCGGCTGTAAGCTTGTTGTGTATGTTCCACTTATTATTCAACCGTCTGGTGCGACTGTACCAGTGGATGCTTGGTTAATTTCCTCTATGCATTGAACGTTTATGAATATATACATGGGTCTTCGGATTTACCTCTCATAATCATTGCTCCTATGTTTGTTTTATGGTTATGATGTTTGTGCGCAGAGGGTTATAGTTATTTCTAAAATGTGGCCTCAAGCCCTTTTGATCATTGTTGGTATCCTTTCTCTTCCTGTAATATCATATAATAATTTCTCACTAAACCCCCTCAAGGATTTTCCTCTGCCGCATCGTCCTATATAGTTTATCATTGTACCTAATGGGTCTAAAACCTCACCAACAGGGTTGGGGTTTATTTTGATTTTTTCCTCTATCCACTAGTTTCACTGTGAAATTATTCATGCTGTCAAGTTTTCTGGAACTTACATAGAGGGTTTCACCCCTGGAAGTTCTAGATTGGTGAGAGAGGATTATTTTAAATACTCAGCCTCAGAATTCCATTGGGTCCCTCTAGGGTTCAAGTCCCAGATAGCCTGGATGAGGCCGTGGTTTTTAAATTCTTGTAATTGTGACCCTATACACGCGCACAATTATTCTTTTTCAATATTAACAGTTCTAGTATGAGGTTCTCAGCTCTTCCGTATTAATTTTCGTTTGCCTGTACTTTCTCAGAAGCAAGAATTGTATAATTTGGCCCTCGAGGCCTACTATTTGTTTACCAATATGATTTTTTTGGCTTCTGTGTATTTCGTTTACTTACAAGAATGGTGCAGTATGATATATTACTGTTATTTCCTGCATATATACTAGAATTGTTGCATTAACTCTCTTTACAACCCTTCAGCGTTTCGGATTGCATTTTTTCTAAAGAATGGTACAACAATATATATATTGTTTTTCTCGTATGTGATGGCACTATACATTAACTTTCACCATTCTTTCAGAATTTCCAATAATCTGTTTTAAGAAGGAATGAAGCAGAAATATATGTTTTCCCGTTATTTCCTGTATATGGTAATTTGGTGGCATTAACTCTTTTCAATTCTTTTCCAGAATTTCAAATGGTCAATACCGAGTTTTTACCACCTCTAGTAAGAATTATATTCATAGTGAAAGGTATTGAGGAACACAAAAACAAATAAAATGGGCCAAATATGCCACAATCCAATCCACAGCAAGATAGTTCCTCTACAGGCAGATTTAGTTTCAACAGTCATTATTTTTTTGCGCTTAAGAAATATCGATTTCTAAATAAATATGCATCTAGGTTTCTTCAAAAGCATAATAGATGTAGTTTCCTACTAAAAGAACCTTCTGTATGCACCATCACATCCACACAGTCATCATATCAACAATTCAACAGAGAGTATTTCATACCTGGGTACTTTAATTAAGTATCTTCACAGAAAGAGATCACCTCTGGATGTAGCTAGTCACACCACCTGACCATGAGATTGTCTATTGAGACCAAATCTCCCCCCTAGCTCTCTTGCAGGACCACTATCCTCAGCAAGAACGATTGCACTTTGTGCTTGGCTATCTGGTCCTCACCAGACTTAGCCTTTTCTCTTCTTTTTTTTCTGTCTATCCCTACAGCACAGATTTTTGCCTCCCCTCCCCTCTTTTCTCGGGAAGTCCCTCCACTTAGGGGAGGTAGTTATGATTGTAGTTACAGCAACCGTCTTTTCCCAACTTCCTTCTCAAGAAGTTTCCCACACTTCAGAGAAAACATTTCTTATCTTCTTCTTCTTTTTTTAATAAGAAATAAAAATAAAAAAAAGTTCATTTCTTATCTTCTTCTTCTTTTTTTAATAAGAAATAAAAAAAAAAGTTATTAAATTCCAACAGCTAATAATGTCATACTCAGTTTTGCCTTTTACCATAGTAAAATTCACTATTTACATTTTCCCGGGGCATCACATCTCCCCCTCCTGAAATTGGACATCGTCCTGATGTCCGTTTTTCATGAACAGCCCTAGGTAAGCTTGTTTCATGAGCTCTTCATCTTCCCAGGTGGCCTCATCAGGCCCAAAGTGCTGCCACTACACTTTAACTTGGGTAATAGCCCGCTTTCGCAGTATTACTTCTCTCCGGTCGAGGATGTTCAGCGATTCGACCAAGATTTCTCCTTCCGGTTCGACCTGCATCAGACAACATCCTAAGTCAGTTTTCTTTTAAAAGAAAAACATAGACTGAGTTACCAGAGATAGTTCTCACATGTATATCCTACCATTTGATTACATGTTTAGGATCATAAACATATTTTTTCAACACAGAAACATGGAAGACATTGTGGACTCGTATGTGACTTGGAAAAGCGAGTTGGTAAGCTACTGGCCCAATTCTTGCCAAGACCTGGAATGGTCCACAAAATAGAGGTGCCAACTTGGTGCACCCATTCCACTGTAGTGTACTCTTTTTTGCTCGAATTATTATATACACATGACCGACTTGGTATTCCTTGAATTTTCTTTTCCGGCCAGTAAAGTTATTTTGCCTGTCTTGAGCCGCTTTTAGATTGGAACGTACCTTCTTAACCATTTCCTCCATTTCCTTGAGCACTTCGGGCCCTAACATTAATTTGTCTTCCAGTCCACCCCAGCTTGCGAGTGTGTGACACTTCCTCCCATATAGTACTTCAAATGGGCTCATTTTCAGTGATGTATGATAGCCATTATTATATGCAAACTCGACCAAGTGCAGGTAATCTTCTCACTTGGTTGGTTGTTGCATCACATATGCCCTTAACATGTCTTCCACCACTTGGTTCACCCATTTGATCTGTCCATCAGTCTAAGGGTGATATGTTGTACTGAATATCAGTTGAGTCCTCAACTCTGCAAACAGTGTTTTCCAAAAGAATGATGTAAATTTTACATCACGGTCTGAAATTATTGTCTGTGGCAACCCATGCAACCTAAATATATTTTTCATAAAAATATGAGCGATCTGCACGGCTCTGTAAGTAGATTGCACAGATATAAAATGCGCAGATTTACTTAATTTATCTACCACCACCATGATGGAATCATTATTCTTCCTGGTCTTAGGCGACCCTGTTATAAAGTCCATAGAAATAGTTTCTCACTTTCATTCCAGAATGGGCAATGGTTGCAATAACCCTGTCGGGTGTTGATGTTCTGCCTTAATTTGTTGGCACTCCAAACACCGTGCCAAATACTCAGCCACATTTTTCTTCATATCTTACCAGTAGTATTCTTTTCGAAGTGTTGTGATCATTTTCTGATATCCTTGGTGTCCATCATAGTGACTTTTATGAAATTCATCTAGAATCAAGTTTTTAATGTTGTTTTGATTGGGCACATACAGTCTTTTCCGGTAATACAGCATTCCAGTAACATCCACCTCATAACCTTGCTGATTTTCTTTGTTGTTAGGATGTTGTAGCTATTGATATATATCATCTTGTTCTGCTGCTTTTTTAATCATCTCTTGGAAGGGGATTTTCCATTCGCTAAAGGAAATTTCATATAAACATTGTAATTTCCAACTTAGAGCGTCTACCACCCAATTTTCCTTCACTTTCAAATGTTTGATTTCAAAATAAAAACCACTTTGGAAATCCACCCACCGTGCTTGCCTAGCGTTTAAAGTGGGCTAGCTAAAATAATTGGTCAGACTGTGATGGTCTGTTAATAATAAAAATTTTCTTCCCATAAGATAATGTCGCCACATCTTCAAGGCGTGTATGACAGCTGGCAATTCTAAGCCATAAGCGGAATATTTTTGCTCATGTTCTTTTAGTTTCTTTGACTTGTAAGCAATCACCTTCCCTTCTTGCATCAATACGCCTCCCACACCTTCCTTACTTGCATCAGTGCACACCACATAGTCCTTATTAGGATCCGCTATGCTCAGAATGGGTGCGGTGGTGAGCAAATGCTTAAGCTGCTCAAAACTTTTCTGGCATTCCGGGGTCCATCTGAAAGCTCTTCCCTTTTTCTATATGGAAGTGATAGGATACCCTACTCTTGAGAATCCTTCTACAAATCGTTTGTAATAGCCAGCTAACCCCATGAATGATCTGATATCTGCCACATCTTTAGGTACTGGCCACTCCATTATTGTCCTTATTTTTTCGGGATCCACCGTGATCCCTTCTTTTGTGATTATATGCCCCAAATATTGTATTTTTTCCTTGAAGAAGTCGCATTTGCTAAACTTAGCATATAACCAGTGTTCTCGGAGAGTTTGCAGTACCGATCTAAGATGTTCTCGATGTTCTTCCATAGTTCGAGAATATATCAGTATGTCATCAATAAAGATCAACACGAATCTATCCAAATACTAATGGAATACGTTGTTCATTAAACACATAAAGGTTGTGGGTGCATTGGTTAACCCGAAAGGTAGCACCACAAACTCATAATGCCCATATCTTGTTCTAAAAACAGTCTTAGCTATGTCTTCCCACTTAATTCGGATTTGGTGATATCCTGATCGCAAGTCAATCTTGGAGAATATTGTTGCCCCTTTTACCTGATCAAAAAGCTCATCAATCCAAGGTAAAGGATACTTATTATTGACTGTCAATTTATTCAATTGACGGTAATCTACACACATACGAAGGGTCCCATCTTTCTTCTTGACAAACAATATCGGGGCTCCCCATGGAGACACACTGGGGCAAATATAATTTTTGTCTAACAGTTCTTGTAACTGCATTTTTATCTCTGTCAATTCTGGTGTGCTCATTTTGTAAGGTTCTCGGGATACCGGGGCCGCTCCAGGCACCAACTCGATAGTAAAATCTATATCTCGTTTAGGTGGTAGCCCGAGAATCTCTTCCTGAAACACATTCGTAAATTCCTGTATCACCGGAACATTTTCCAAGGCAGTTGTTTTGTCCTTAGAGTTAGCATAGCCCACTTGGATGGCATAGATTTGACATCCCTTCCTAATCCATTTTGCTAACTGAGAAGCGGTTATTCGCTGAACCTGCACTGGCCGCTTAATTCCTTGCATCTCTTGCCTTGCTCCAAGTTCATCTCTATAATAAATAGTCTTTGTTTTGCAGTTGACCAAAGACCAGTGTTTCTCTAGCCAGTCCATACCGATTAGGACACCATAGGAACCAAGGGGAAGCACATTTCAATCTGCCATCACTGGCTGTCCTGCTATCTTTAAAGAGCATTTATTGACCTTTGCATGCACTCATCTCTTGGCCCCTGTGGCCAGCTGCACTAGCCACGGGTTCTTGAATTTAGTAGGTTGCAATTTACACTGCTCTACAATCTTAGGACTAATATAACTTAATGTGGCTCCAGGGTCAATTAAAACAGTTACAATAAGGTCTAAAATTTTACCTTCGAAATCCACCATATTCGGCTGGTATTCCGCTTGTCGATCGTATAGGGTTGCGTTAATCCTTGGTAGGCTACGTCCTACATTGCCGACTGTCGATGCTTCATGAATCTAGGATACCTGTTCGGTTCCCTTTCGTTGAGGGCATTTTTTGATGTAGTGAGGCTCGCCACATCCCCAACATTGCAAGGGAGGCCTTACTAACCCTTCATTGTCTAATTTTACAGATTGTTCGCCAATTCGAGACTCACTGGTTTACTTGGACCTGAGCGGATTTTTCTATATATTTCTATTATTTTGTCCCTTGCCAGCACCCTTGTTACCACCACTGCAATTCCCCCTATTGTTTCCAGCCAACTTATTACTCCTCTTATCATTCCATCTTCTACTTGAAATTTCTCCCTTCTATTTGCTCTGCTCGTAACAAATCCTGGCTTTATGTATTGCTTCATCCATGGTATTTGGATTGTCAAATTCAATCCTTTCCCACATATTCAGAGGTAAACTACTGACAAACCTCTGTACTTTAGATTTTTCCTCTCTAATATAAGGCACGTAACAAAGCAATGAAGTAAAACAAGTGATAAATTCATCCATGGTCTACTGTCCCAACCGCAAGTCATGGAACTCTCTTGCCTTTTCGTCATAAAAACGCTCAGTCAGATATATTTCCTTAAAGTACCTTTGAAATTTTTCCCAGGTTATGTCATGTTCGCTGACTCCTCTTACAATCTTAACTTCTTCCCACCACAGGGTGGCTTTTCCCTGTAATTGGAAGATGGCCAACTGTGCCTTGAGGTTATGATCGTATTCATATAGCTAGAACTATTTATTCATATTAATCAGCCATGTCTCAGTTGGTTCCTCCTGGTCTCCATCAAAATGCGGCGGCTTGATCTTGTGAAATTCCCCTTGCAACTCTATCCTCTGTCTTTTTGATGTCTGTTGTTTGGATACATTATCAGATCATTCGTCCTCCCTTCCTTCTGATTCCTCGGGTCCTGTATGGTGATTCTACTCCTCTGACATTCTTTGTTGCTCAGCATTGGGATTCGCTGGCTGTTGATTTTGTTTATCAGTCAAGCTTTTTATAATCCTTTCTTGTTCCATCGTTAATCTGACATTGTCTTCCCGCAACCGGGCCATTTCATTTTTCAACTCTTGTACTGTCTCCAGTATTGCCATATTTGTATTGCGAGCTTCCTCACCAAGCTGTACCCATATCTCGGGGTTATTCTTAGGACCAATTGCAGGTCCCTGACCCACCCCAAACCTACGTGACGCACTGTCTGTTCTTCTCATGCTGACGGTCTTCTGTTTCCTGTACTTGGCATAAGAAAATATCAGGAAAAGAAACAGAAGCAAAAGGTCAGCGCATTAACTTTTTTTTTTTTTTAAACTGCTCAGCAGAGGTGGAAATAAAACAAAATAAATAAGTAAATGAGTGCACTTAATCTGCGCATTTCCCAGAGGCCACAGTTTTGGAAACTTAGCTCTGACACCACTTGAATGTCTCCACTTAAAAAAAAAAATTACCACATCTATAATACATTCACCTCTTTGGATTTACGCGGTTGTAATTTCAATGAAACATCAGCATATTAATGGTCGCCTTTAACGCTAAGGTTTGGTTACAAACTGGAGGTCCACGCGGCACACATTTGTTTACCAATATATCGCTTACCCTGTTGTCATCAAGTGGCATGCTATACTTACTGCAACATTTATTAACTCCTTTGCTCCATCTTGTACGTGGCCTGAGCAGAACTGTTCGGTCTCATCTATCTGTTTGGAAACCCCACCCCAATCGACAGTGCATTATTCTCTCTGCAATCCAACGGTGGTGATCTCCTCGAGGTTTACCTCTTTTGTGGATTGCTATGAGCGTGATTCCATTTGGAGGGAAACTTCCAGCAGAACCTGCTCCAGTTATGCTCATTCTTCAGTAGCTCTATTCTGTTGGTGCACAGAACCAGGTCACTACCGGCATTACCGCTTCAGACTCAGTATTTGACTGCCATTATGACCTACAGGTAATTTTGAGCTATTTTTTTATTGTTGTGTATGTTCCTTCCTATGATGAAGTCGTTTATTGTAGCTCTAATCGTAGTTTTCCTTTTGCGGGTTCATATGTTTCGCAGAATGTTGGGTAGCTTGCTACTAGTTAATTTAGGAGGAGAGGAGCTCCTAAGGCATCGGCTTGACATCTTTTCCAGGTAAGATCCGTCGTGGTTGAAGTGCTCACTGGCTGGGATTTCAATCCTGAACAGTATAATGACTCTGGCTCTTGCTGGTTAATACCTTAAGTTATTGTTTGTATTGCATGTACGTCAAACGTTCAGGGGTTTAGAGGGTATTCACCCTGACGAATAGAATTGCCCTCAGACTACTCTTAATGTCTTCTCTGTATGCTCTGAGGTTTCATGGCTTCTCACCCACAATGGTGTTGCCATTCCTGGTCTGGACAGTTCTTTTGCTAAGTTAAATATGTATATAGGGGATTTATCGGTTGTAAGCCTGTTGTGTATGTTTCAGTTATAATTCAACCATTTGGTGCGATTGTACCAGTGGATGCTTGGTTAATTTCCTCTATGCATTGAACGTTTATGAATCTATACATGGGTCTTCGGATTTACCCCTCATAATCATTGCTCCTATGTTTGTTTTCTGGTTATGGTGTTTGTGCGCAGAGGGTTATAGTTATTTCATAAATGTGGCCTTGAGCCCTTTTGATCATTGTTGGTATCCTTGCTCTTCCTGTAATATCATATAAGAATTTCTCACTAAACCCCCTCAGGGATTTTCCTCTGCTGCATCGTCCTATATAGTTTATCATTGTACCTAATGGGTCTGAAACCTCACCAATAGGGTTGGGGTTTATTTTGATTTTTTCCTCTATCCGTTAGTTTCACTGTGAAATTATTCACGCTGTCAAGTTGTCTAGAACTTACATAGAGGGTTTCACCCCTGGAAGTTCTAGATTGGCGAGAGAGGATTTATTTTAAATACTCGGCCTCGGAATTCCATTGGGTCCCCTCAGGGTTCAAGTCCCAGATAACATGGGCAGGGCCGGGGTTTTTAAATTCTTGTAATTGTGACCCTATACACGCGCACAGTTATTCTTTTTCAGTGTTAACAGTTCTGGTATGAGGTTCTCAGCTCTTCCGTATTAATTTTCGTTTGCCTGTACTTTCTTAGAAGCAAGAACTGTATAATTTGGCCCTCGAGGCCTACTATTTGTTTACCAATATGATTTTGTTAGCTTCTATGTATTTTGATTACTTACAAGAATGGTGCAGTATGATATATCACTATTATTTCCTGCATATATACTAGATCTGTTGCATTAAGTCTCTTTACAACCCTTCAACGTTTCGGATTGTATTTTTTCTAAAGAATGGTGGCATTAACTCTTTTCAATTCTTTTCCAGAATTTCAAATGGTTAATACTGAGTTTTTACCACCTCTAGTAAGAATTATATTCATAGTGAAAGGTATTGAGGAACACGAAAACAAATAAAATGGGCCAAATATGCCATAATCCAATCCACACAGTCATTATTTTTCTATGGTAATTCGGTGGCATTAACTCTTTTCAATTCTTTTCCAGAATTTCAAATGGTTAATACCGAGTTTTTACCACCTCTAGTAAGAATTATATTCATAGTGAAAGGTATTGAGGAACACGAAAACAAATAAAATGGGCCAAATATGCCATAATCCAATCCACAGCAAGATAGTTCCTCTACAGGAAGATTTAGTTTTAACAGTCATTATTTTTCTATGCTTAAGAAATATCGATTTCTAAATAAATATGCATCTAGGTTTATTCAAAAACATAATAACTGTAGTTTCCTACTAAAAGAACCTTCTGTATGCACCATCACATCCACACAATCATCATATCAACAATTCAACATAGAGTATTTCATACCTGGGTACTTTATTTAAGTATCTTCAGAAAAAGAGATCTTTTGTACCTGGATACTTTAATTAAGTATTTTCACATAAAGCGATCACCTTTGGATGTAGCTAGTCACACCACCTGATTGTGAGATTGTCTTTCGAGACCAAATCTCGCCCCTCTAGCTCTCTTGCAGGACCACTATCCTCAGCGAGAATGATTGCACTTTGTGCTTGACTATCTGGTCCTCACCAAACTTAGCCTTTTCTTTTCTTCTTTTTTCTGCCTGTCCCTACAACACAGATTTTTGCCTCCCCTGCCCTCTTTTCTTTGGAAGTCCCTCCAGTTAGGGGAGGTAGTTATGATTGCAGTTACAGCAACCGTCTTTTCCCAACTTCCTTCTCAAGAAGTTGCCCACACTTCAGAGAAAACATTTCTTATCTTCTTCTTTTTTTAAATAAGAAATAAAAAAAAAAATATTAAATTCCAAGAGCTAATGATGTCATACTCAGTTTTGCCTTTTACCACAGTGAAATTCACTATTTACATTTTCCTAGGGCATCACAGGAATTGTTAGTTATTAATTATTATCAATGTTCTTTTTCTTCTCATGTTTAATGATGGCTATATTTTAAATTATTAACCTCTTCTTTTTTTATTTGACCAAACCACCTCTTTTCTTTATTATTATATTATTATTATTTTAATTTTAATTTAATCTTGTATCTCAATTCTTATAATTCATTAATTTATTTATTTTAACTTATATATTATTTAATCATCAACTTTTTTATGAAGATGAACCACACTAGATAGTTCGAAAAATATTGACTTAAAATTTCTTTATGTGATTTTTAGCGAAAAGTCTCTCAACATCAACTTTCTTTTCAATCTCCGTAACAATCTCTCAACATTTTTGTCCTCCATTCTTTATATCTTATTTTTAAGATTATATTCTTAAAAATAAGCCAAAACTCCCGAAACCTCAACAAAACCACACAATACTCAGAAAAAAATAAAATAAAAAATAAAAATCTCAACATCATATTTATTTGGTTTCTTAACATTATATTTATTTTCTTCTGTTTTTTAACATCTAAAATGGGATACAAGTGACTAAGGTTGTTGAAGATTCTACCTCTGATCACAATATCTCCTGTGACACTGTGTAAAAACTGTGAAGTGATGCACCATGTTTGACAATGTGAAAAGATAAGACTTAAAGATTATATTTATATATTAACATTATATTAAGATTATATTTAGTTTCTTGTGTTTTTTTGACAGTGACTAAGGTTGTTGAAGATTCTACCTCTGATCACAATATGTCCTGTGACACAGTGTAAAAACTGTGAAGTGATGCACCATGTTTGACAATGTGAAAAGATTCTCAACTCACGCAACTCACAGTTGGAAACAAATAAAAGAGGTTCAACTCACGCAACTCACAGTTGGAAACAAATAAAAGAGGTTCACTTAGGAAAAGCAAAATGCATCGATCCTTAGGCACGTGCATTAGTTGTGACCTGACAAGAAGATATTTTGACTTTGATGATTAATTTAAAATAAAAATAAATAAATAAAAAATCATTATCACATGCTAAAAAATGCAAAAGGAATATTAATTTTGAATATTATAATTTTGAAATTGAAAAATAATAATAA
>APFE031168050.1:15645-30167 GCA_000404065.3 Pinus taeda | reverse complement strand
AATTATTATTATTATTATTTGTCAATCAAATAGCTTCTATTATATTATCATAAAAATTAAAAAACGATTCTCAATGGTTCTCTCCACTTCACTTTGACCAGATTCATTAGCTGAGAAAGCTGGAGTATGCAAAAGATTTTCCCACTGTGCCTTTATTTCTGACAGGCTCGATAGCCATGCATGCCAAAAGAAGGAAAAAATTAAAAGACATCCTGTGAACAACATATCAGGTAGGTGGCTGAGGAGGGTGAAAAGGAAGCATTGTAAGTAGGTCAGAGTACTCATGCATGTGGAAATCAATGTGTTCCACTTTGGCCTCCAAGTCATGTAGGTGGTCGTTAGTTTGTCATTGGCTTCTGCATAAGTTGGCTAGCTACTCTAGAATTTCACTCTGACTAAAATGGATGTCGTTCATATATGCCACTAGCTTGTTCTTGTCCTCGTACCTATGCTTCTTGAGGATGTCCAGGTTGGCTTGGATTCCTCTCAATTTCTCAGCTAGTGATTCCAAGGTGACTGGCAAGTCCACGTGTCCCGGGGAGCAGCCCTGGTCCTGGGTTACCTCTCCCTCTCACTCCACACTTGCTGAGTCTGCAGTAGATGAGTTATCGCTAACTGCTCTATGCACTGCCTGCCCCTATTGACCACCTCCTCTGCAAGGTCAACCTCTTTACCAAGGCATATTTGTATACACCAGAATATCCCAAACATGAATCCCAAATTGATTCTGAAGCCTTTAGCTCGACCACCAGTGACTACTTGGCCCAACACTCACTTGTGTTATGAGTAGAGCTCTTATGGAACTCACACCACTTTCCCGTGTCATTCTTTGACTCTGCGACATTGTTCTCTTCTTACGGATTTGGTGGGTTGTCCTGGGTCACCCTGCCTTAGCTTTGTCCTTTGTTTTGTGGTTTGGGGGCACCTTTCCCTTGCTTCGGATTCGCAAATCCAAAGTGTCACTTCTTCTCTTTAAACTTTTGCTCGATCTTGACAGCATATCAGCGTGTCGTGTCAAGCGAGGAGATGTCCAAGAATTCCATGTAGCCCTAGATGTACTTGTGCAGGCAGCCACAGTACTTGAGAACCAAATGCTTCTCAGAATCCTTGATACCCAACTTCGTGTGAAGGGTATGAAAAACATTGGTAAACTTTAGCACATCTTGGTCCCTTCCTTGTTGCAGCGTGGTCCACTTTATGTATTTACCCTCATAGCTCCCAACAGGGTAGTACTGCTCCTTCATGGCATCTTGGAATCAGTTCCAAGTGGGTGTGGCTAAAAACATTGAGTTCGTACTTTCTTCCTTATGCTCATAGTAAATTTCCCACTAGTCCTTGACGTGGGGAGCTGCTTTAAGAAGTGCAAAAGTGATCTTTTCTTGGCTGGAAAAATCATGCACGGAAAAATATCCTTCTAATAGATTTAACCATTATCTATATTTTTTGCATCTATCTGACCCTCAAATATGGGAATGTCAAAGTTAACTTGTACCTTAAAGAGTGTGGCGCTTCCAATGTAGCTTCCAGAAGTATACGCATCGCCCTTGTGTAGTCAATGAAGGATCTGGGCAAAGTTGTCCATCATCGTGTTCCTTTGTCGCTTGAGGGCTTCTTCAAGCAAGATTTTGATAGGATCTCCTGCCCCCTCATCTTTCCTTTTATCCGCCATGGGAGGTCGTCGGGATTTGCGAGGCTGGTCTTGCAAAGGTTCGACCAGTTCAAGCCCTAAATCCTTATATCTCGACGTTGTCAAGGACATGCCAAGAAAAACAGAGAAAGAGAAGACCGCTCTGATACCACTGATCTGGATTTAAATAGGAATGAAACAAATTACAGATATAACCATAAATACAAAGATGTAGTAGAAATAACACTTCATTTCATTAATATCAAATATTGAAATATGCTTACAAACAGAATGGAAATAAGACTAGCTCGAGCGATGGTAGCTTATCTCTGAGAACAGATGTGGTGGCTACATGCCTCTCAACTGCGTTGCAATGAGGCTCAAGGGCCTTTTTATTATTGAACAATAAGAGCAAACCCTAAATAACCAAAACCCTAACCCAAGGAGATGTAACACCAAGAGTTTATGGGCCCCGTTGGGGTTAGTTGGACAACCAACTTCCCAAGGTCACGACTTGGTCATATTATCTCCATTTGACGTGCATGATACCCCATTGAAAAATCTCTTCGAGGACTACGACAGAAAAGACAAATTTAGATAGAAAGTTGTTGGTGGTAGATTGCCAAAAAATGTCGTTTAGGGCCTTGAAACGGCTCCGGAAGTTTAGGACCCGAAAAAACTGCTAAAAATAGTTAACTGAGCTACAATTAAGGAAATTGAAAAATTGAAAGAAAAAATTGGGGGGTCCAAGTGGAATTGGTGAGTGGCCACCAATATCCACCTGGATAAGACACCCACAAACTAGATTGAGAGGAAGAAATACTAACTTCAATGCACAACAGACCCCATGACAATCAGGGGTGGTAGAATTCTTGACCAACCCTAGGCTGAAAAGGATTATGAAACATGAAATGGTTCCCCCCCAACCAAAATTCCTTGACATACAACACTTTGCAACCAACCATGCACTGATATGACTTATCTTTAGCACTAAGACAACATACACAAAGAAAAAATTCAAGGTGGGGTTGGACTGAAGGCCCCTCTAACCAGTAAACAACACAAAGGAATCTGACCTCAAGGACACAAAGACTTTCCCACCTGAAAATTGTTGGACACACCACCTCCACCACAACTTGGAGTGGCAAGAGAATGACCCTGCAACATGAATGACCCACAGGGATGGCCATAACCCATGAACCCAATTCCCCAAGCACATAAATCCCCACAACTGCAACCAAGATCTTGACACCACAAAAATAAAGGACTTTTAGCAAATCCACAGCCAAAAAGGAAATATTACTTGAATGCCACGGAATGACAAATGGGATAGGGGCCTGCACTGCTGACAAGAGTCATTGCTTATAGTCACATGGTCGAGCCTAAGAAGGAATTCTGTTAAGAAAATCAAATGTGCTTTGGTATCCCAGATAAATGCCTGAGAGTCGATTGGAACACAAGTTTCTGCATATAAGCATGTTGTTGCCCCTTGATTTCACCTCCACGAGGGGACGAGGAAGAGCTCACGAAGGTCTCTCCGCAAAGTGTTATTCATCTAATAAGACAAAGAATCCCACGAATCCCACCTCCGCCAACACCACCACTGGCTTCACCACCATCACCTCCAACTTCACCCGTACCAACTCCACCACCACCGCAATTTAGTATGGAAAACACAGTGAAGTTACTTGTGTTCAAACATTTGGGAAGTGAGGATCCAAACCAATTCTAGTTCATTATAAGGGATGTATGAGAAGCGCAAGGTGTTATAGATGACCATATAAAAAAAGAGACACTGGTTAGTGCTCTACAAGATCGTGCGCTGACCTGGTATATTAAGTACTCCAACGATAACCTGAATGCGAGAGTCGCTGATATCCAAACAACGCTAAATAGAGAATTTAGCAGGCCTAATTTTGAAGCACATTCGATTGTCAGATTTAAAGAGATCATGATGCTACCATGCGAGACTCCTTGGGAACTAGATCAGAGGCTGAAGTGTATGATCCGCGAAGCCAATATGAATCTGATGGATGGACAACATCGCGAGTGGTTTGTAGCTTCACTACTACCACATTTCAGGAGTGCGTTGTCGCAGCAGAAGATAACAACTCAGGCAGAGGCTTTGGAGATTTCCATGAGGGTTCATGAGACCCTGATGCAGGATCCTAACCTAGGAGTTCAACAGATCCATGCACATTTGAAGAGTTTTTGTCTTGAGATGCAGAGCCTGAAACAGGATAGGACGGTTCAACCAAAAGTGCATGAAGAAGTATGGTCCATAAAATGAAAGATTCAAGGTCATGACAAAGATCACTGCCCGGTCTTTACAAATTACCTTGCATGAGGAGGATCAATGCCTTTAAGGCCTAGAACTTAAGCAGGACCTAGCGCGGCGCCTGCTTTGTGGTGTGCGATCTATCAAATAGCCGGAAAACATGCCATGGATAACTACCACTTGTTACAGAAGTATACACAAACTCCGTAACAGTTGTTTTGCAACTTTTGTAGGTTGGTGGGACATGACAAGTGTACTTGCAGAAGCTATGAATTGATGATGGATAAAACTCCCACCTACAGTGTTCAGGCTGAAACACGGCCCCTTGACCAGAATGTAGGGATGGCGCTGACAGGATTTCAGGTGCGCAGATGAAGCCGAGGTGGAGGAGGACTTGGTAGAGGTTGTGGATAGTTGATTTGCTACAATTGTGGAGGGCCAGGACACTATGCCCACGATTGCACTAATCCAATGCGCCCATCATGCAAGTATTGCAAATTGTTTGATCATGAGACAGAAGATTGTCCTACACTGATAGCTAGGATACGTGACAAAGGAGCGCTACCTCCTCCCGCGACTCAGAAGCTATAGATGATGAGGTTTGAGTTGTGCGAGGAAGATCTGAACATAAACATAGTGCTCTGAAGCGGAATCGTGACGGGATATGACAAAGGAAAACAGCGGGAAAATAGTACATGGGTTCGCAAAGCCCCGGTGAAAGAAGTCGAGTTTGATTTGGAGCATGCTCGGGAAACCTTCAGGGAAGCTAAGAAGAGCTTCGCTGAGGCCTCCACTTCAGGAAGCAAAGATAAGCTTGAGCCAGAGATGGACCCATCCATGCTCACAACTTTCCTGGAAACTTGTATGAAGTTACTGCTTGATAGTAAGGCTGTGAAAGGATTACAGGAACTTATCAATAGATGTGATGGGACCATGTCAGGTGAACTGCACATAGTCCATGAGATCGGAAAGCATAAGACAAGGATGGGACGAGAAATGAGACTCACTACACAGATCAAAGAATATGAGATGGATCAAGTCATTTTAGATTTGGGATCAGATGCAGATGTTCTATCGAAAGAGACATGGGAACGAATGAGGAGACCCATGCTACAATGGTCTCCAATTTAGCTAATGATGGTGAACCAGTAGAAAATCATACCCATGGGGCAATTGCAGGGAATAACTATGGATACTGAGGGATCGAGTGCGCTGGCAGATTTTGAAGTGATAGAGATTTTTGATGACAGCAATCCTTATCTTGCACTCCTGGGAATTGACTGGGCCACTGATATGAACAGGGTAATCAATCTGAAGAAGTGAAAAATGATCTTTGAGAAGAAATCACCACGCGTAATTATACCCTTGGACTTTGTTGAAGGATCGCGCTATACGAAGCTGGTCCGCAACTATGAGAGTGATGATGATCTGGACTGCATCTACAAGATAACAACGCGAGACCAAGACTAGGTAAATCCCACCACGGATGGGCGGATTACATGGGAGTGCGAGAGCTCCTGCACTTCGAACTTCGACGAGGAAATAGAATGTTGGCAGAATCAGTTACATGAGGTAACTACGCTAAATTGCAATATGATGACTAGGTCACTGCATTGCGTGTCGATAGAAGCAATAAATTTGCCTACGTATGATGATCTAAATGAGGTAGATACCTTCTTGGATGCATTTGAAAGGGAGGTACCGGAACAGCAATGCTTCCAGGCCTTAGATTGGGTACTATGCGCTACGCCTGTGAGATGCTGGGGTATGCACAAAGGAAGCTTTGACGATTGGCGCGAATGTAGGAGAATGATGCGAGTATGATTTGGGAAGCCTAAGATGCGACTGACAGAAAAGCACGATGGGCAGGATGATCCACGTGCGCATCTGGCCAAGTGGATGTAGGCCTATGGAGAAGAGCCCCAACCTGCGCAAAGGCACATGTACTCCGCACTAAAATACTTGGTCAATAATCATGTGTTGGGGGGGTGAATTTGTAGATGGATCTTAATGTTGGGAAGACATTATGTAGGAAGAAAAACCACGCAGAAGATTCTACACGTAGGGTTGTGTTGGCCAACCCTTCATCAGGATTCAAAAGCCTATCGCAAATCATGCGACGTATGTCAGAGAACAGGTAGGCCATCGTGGAGGAACGAGATGCATTTGTATCCACAAATGATGTATATTATCAAGGAAAGACAAGCGCGAGGTATATTATCAAGGAAAGACAAGCGTGAGGTATATTATCACTGCGATGGAGTATCTAACTCATTGGGTAGAAGTGCAGTCAATGAAGGATTGCACGGTCGTGACTACCGCGAAGTTTCTATTTGAACATGTACTGACGCGATTTGGATGTCCAAAGATCTTGATGAGCAATCGCAGTACACACTTCCTAAATGAAACGATCAACGCACCAACTAAAGAATTTTAGGTGTATCACCAGAAGAGCACACCATATCACCCACAGGCTAACGAGACAGTAGAAGCATTCAACAAAGTACTAGAAACCGCATTGACCAAGGTATGCAATGCGCAATGAAGTGATTGGGATCTACGCATACCCACAGTGTTATGGGCTTATCGAACAACATGCAAGAAGCTGATGGGATAGACACCTTTTAGGCTTGTCTATGGAGTGGAAGCTATAATGCCTATGGAATACATCATGCCTAGTTTGTGAATAGCATTGCTCATAGGTATCACAGATCGCGGAGCCCTGGAGGAGAGGCTCGCGCAGTTGGATGAGCTCGAAGAAGAGAGATTTTTGGCTAGATTTCACTAGCAAGTCCAAAAGCAATGCAAAAAGGCATGGCACGACCGACATATTAAGCTACGCACCTTTAAGGTGAATGATTTGGTGTTGTTGTATGATAGTAAGTTTGATAAATTTCTATGGAAACTCAAAAGGCATTGGCTGGGGTTGTATGTTATTAAGGATATTACCAACGGTGGCGCAGTCCAGCTGGTTAAGTTAAACAGAGATCCCTTCCCAGGAAAGGTGAATGGCAGTCGTTTAAAGCCATACACAGGTGGCCCAACCATCTAACTAGCCGACAGAAGCATAGTCTTAGTGCCCCAAGCAGCTGAAAGGAGGCGTGGGACTATAAACTACACTGCCCGGGAGCTGCACGATGTCAATACTGCGTGTAGTAGTGAAGTGTCACAAGGTTCACGACTACACGAACATAATTGTGCTGGCGTGTAGGTTAGCTGGAAAGTGACCGTTAAAGTCACTATTCACAATATGATGCTTGGTTTGAGACCAAATGGAGCGAGCGGCAGGCATTTAAGGGGAACTTTATGGGTTAGATTCTTGGAAATCTACTGCCAATCTAGCATTAATGGACCGAATGTGGGGGGAACGGTCGAATTCAAATTCAAAATGCGCTATAAATTACAAGTGGTTATCCAACAAACAACACTTGGCATTTTTAGAACTGAGTTGTTGCGCGCTCAAGAATTCATGAACTGAGACTTACTCAAGACTCTGAAAGAAAATTCGTTGTTTGAGAAACTACCCGCAACATTGAAAGAACTATGGAGTAGCACTATGTCAGCACCCGAAGAAGCCATGGACATAGGAGTAGTGATAGCTGAGGAGGCTGCATAGGAAATTGTGGAAGTGGAAGCTCCAAAGAGCGCCGAAATAATTCTTGAGGTCCCTAAATCACCGCAAACACCGAGACCTAAGAAGGATAAGCAGGCCATCATACCAATGCGCGTCTCGCCCCGAAATCCACTGAGGACCAAGCTCACATTGCAGGAAAAGGGGAAGGCCTTTAATCTGGAGGTCGATGAGGAGGAAGAGTTTGAAGAAATCCTGGTGGAGGAGGAGGATGTAGAGATGGACGTTGAAACCTAGGGTGCGAACCCTATGACACAATCACCTGAATATGTTCCGTCATGAAAGGGTAGAGCCAAGGTTCCAAAGGATATAGATGAGAGCAAGAGCTCTCTGCAAACTCTGCTACTCCCAGATGATATTATTTTTGAGGGACCGCACTTGGGACGGGTTCCCATGCTGAAATTTGAAGATTGGGACCTTGCAGACCATGAGAAGTTCCCGCATTTAGCGACTGCGAAGCTAATGTGCCAAAAGATGGATGCGACGATTGGAACGATTGAATTGTAGCCACGCAAATGCTCAGAGGTGTTGAGAAAGCAGGGTTGCTAAACCTACTCTAGGTACCACATTACCACCGCGCCCCAGTGACCATTTTTGTCATCAGGCAGTTGCTCTGCTTGGTGCATGATGGGTGCTTGTGGTTGTAGGAGCCCATCCCCATCACAGACCATATGATTCACCGATTTACATGGCTACCTTGCTTAGGGGAGGATCTAGCAAACATTTCAGAGGGAAAAGGTGGCGAGTTGGCCCTCGCGAAGGTAATGAAAAAGAAGATTAAGTTGGAGAAGAAGAAGCGACGGTATGTCGTCTCTAGCATCAACAACCCTGTAGTCAAGGCCGTGACAAAGATATTGGTAGGAAAGGTGATGTGGAAGTGCTGTGTGGATGAGGTGCCCGTGCCAGTGGTTGCATTAACAGCGCAATGCGTAGAAGGGGTCCAGTTCAACTGGGTGAACTATCTATGCAGTGAATTCCTTGCAAACTGCCACTAGGCACAGGAGGCAAAACATTTCATTGCACATGGCTCTTGTTGTCAATCGTACTGGTGGCATGGGAACTACTCGAAGATATCCAGTTCCCTTCAGTCATGCTGAACCTTCTAGAGGCAATGAAGTACGCTTCACTGTGGGTGACAAGGACACATAGAGGATAAGGGAGAGCAAGATATTTTGGATATTCATGGAAATGCATATCCATATGGGGATCAATCACAAGCTACACTTATCGCCCACAGTCTATAATAGTTTACAGAGCTTTACGGAATTCAAAGTTGACTTCCACCATGTCTTCATCACGGCGCGGAAGGACCCTATGATGACGTGGCATGATTTATGGTACTTAGCGACCAACAATGTAATTTTCGCAGTCCTTGAGTCTTAGCCGCCGAAGTGGCACGCTCTAGCTGACTCTGCGGTGGAAGTAGAGAAGTCCGTTGCGCAGCGGAAGAAGGAAGAGACAATACTTCGAATGGCACAGCTGGTGGAAAAGCGCAGGAAAGAAGAAGCAACAGCTAAGGCCTAAACAGCGTGCAACACTGCGACGTTGGCGAAGCAGTAGAAAACAACAGAAGAAGAGTGCGAAGGAGAGAAGTCACCTTCGCTCGAACCAGAGACAGACACAGAACAATATGGTGTGAACCCGCAGACGACATCCACCCAACTCAAACGTCCATGACCACAAGAGCAGGTAGGGCCTCGAAGGCATCTTTCGACCCTATCACCCTCACTAAAGGGGATTTGCATGATATCGATGAAACGGTGAGGGATGTCACCACGGAGGCCCTCCAGCGGTTTGAGGAACAACACTAGTTGGTATTGGGGGCTCTCCGAACACAAATACAGGAGTTGCAGGTGTGCACTCCACAGGCTGGTATAGTGTCCACCAGCCTCGCAATTGGCACTTCAGCTGCCAAGGAAATGTTGTGTGCCAGGATGACCAACACAATAGTGCTACTAGATGGAGCACTCATTATAGAGAATGAGGCCGACATGCCTATGGTCTGCAATTTGAAAGGGGTCGAATTAAACATGGTTGCACTCCCTCGGGAGACGCTCTATCTCTTGCAAGATGTAGTCACCGCAGAACTTTGAGCCAAGTAGATTTGCGCTCTACAAGTAGTGAGCGAGCAACGCATCAACATTGAGAAAGCCTGCAACGCAATGAGGCAGCAGAGCAGAACAAATAGATAATGCAGGTTACAGAGGAAGCTTGCCAAATGGTCTCAGAGTTGGCCATTCAAGTAGAGGAACCAGTGGAGGTGCGCATCTGTAAGTTAGCCACAGGGGTGCGTGACGTAAGAACAGAAATGGCTAGGGTTCAGCTGGAGTTGAACCTGTAGATCACAGAACTGCAGTTGAAGGCTCAGCCTTCAACTCTACTGGAGGTCAGAGAACAACATACCACAGCGGTCACAACAACAATGGCGGCAGTTGACAGTGCGATGACAGATTGCATGAAGCTATTCGAATAGTCATTCAAGGTCCTAACCGCCCTACAGGAGGACCTGAACATAGAATGCCCAGAAAGGGAGGCGCGCGAGCTGCAACATAAATACGATGAGGTGAAAGGGACTGCGCAAATAGTTTCCCTTACATAAAGGCTTGCAAGGATGCAGCAAGCAAAGGCACTCAAGGAACAGGTGGATGTTGCTCGGCATAAAGAGACAGTGTTGAAAGTGCACCTATAGCCATGGATTGATGAGGCGTATACAATTATAGCGTCCATTGAAGCAAAGCTCGCACAACTACAAGCAACTCAGGAGAGGATTTAGGGAAGCAGTTCAACAGTAGTGGTCACCGAACAATGCGTGGAGGAAGTCCTGCAGGCAGCTGCTCAGTGCGCTACCGAAGTTGCAACGATCCAAACAGAGCTGAGAGGTCTTCACGCTAAGATCTTTGCACCTGTAGAGTGACTCAAGGGTGAGTCACGATGTTTGTGTTAGGGGCTTGTTGGGCGTGGGATCCCCCAAGGTCAGTTTTGGGGCTTAGAGCCCAGATGTTGGTCCAATTTTGTAATTCCAATGTAAAGACTCTGCATTTTGTGGGCGCGGAGCACGTATTTCTTAAAGAGTCATAGGGTTGTCCGCCCTTATTTTGATAATGTAATGTTAGTTGTAGAAGATCTACCCATGGTCCGCGGACCATGGAATTGTATAAATAGAGCAAAGCTCTGAGTAGTCAAAGGCATCAATAGGTCAATGGAATCAATGAGGAAGAATGGAGTCTTATCTTTGGAGTAGAAGTCTAAGTTTGGGCCATAGCATAGGTAGAGGCTCTGTAGCTGAGTGCACAGAGGCCTAGTAGTTCGCAGCTGAGTGCGCAAGGCAAGTCGAGTCTATAATCACCTGGAAGTATTAATAAAGATAAGTTTCTATCATTTCAACATCTTTATTTCCTGTTATGCATTTATTATATTGGGTATGAATTTCAATTCTAATGCTTATATGATGCACGAATGTGTATAACTATGTTGGTTAAGTGAACACAAGTTAGAATATCTGTTTACGCGAAGATAATTAAGATCTATCAATAAGATAAGTAAGATACTTAGTTTAGTTTGGGAAATAGCACTACCTTAGCATCGCGAAAGGACTTCAACCCCTGGTTAGGGCTACGCGAAAGCCGATTGTAACACTTCGCGAAGGTATTGAAGGGTGGAATAGAGTGTGAAGAAACCTACATGAAGGCAAGTATAGTTGGAATAAACCTACATCACAACCATCTCAAGGGTGTGGAAACTTGGTTCCAGCATTCCCCCATACTACTTCGGGTGAGACTTCAATCTGCTCTCTGCGGGCTAATGCCAAAAGGGCCAGTAGTGTAGGGATTTGTTTGGATAACTAACTCTGAACCTGGGTCAGGCCCCCATAAGCCAAAAATTCATCAGACAAAAAAAGTACTCTAGGTGAAATTTTCAGTGTGGGGTTTCAGTTATTTCTCGGTAAAACAGGAAGAAAATATTTGTGGTGCTCAACTCGATAGAGAAAAAATACATGGTTGCAAGTCAAGTAACATGTGAGGCAATCTGGATGAGAAAGATACTTGTGGAACTGTTTAGTGAGATGATGGATCCAACTGTGATCTATTGTGATAATCAAAGTTTCATTAAGCTCTCCCAGAATTCGGTATTTCACGAACGATATAAGCATATAGATATATGGTATCACCATTTATGGGACTGTGTGCAAAGGTGGATAATGTTGCTACAATACATTCTGGCAGAGGAACAAGATGCTGAGATTTTTAAAAAGGAATTTTCAAGAGGGAAGTTCGAGTTCCACAAGTGCAGGATAGGGGTAGTTGATAATCCCTTTATTACTGAGAGGGAGTGTTGAAAAATGTAGCAATAAATTCTTAATTTGATTTTTCCTTGATTAAATTGAGAAAATTCAAATTTCCACATCAACAGACAACTTGGATACAGATAATTTGTCTGACATGGCTTGTGTCACCCACTTTACTTAGTAAATTCGAATTGGAGGAGTGAGCGTTCAATTAACCATATGTGATTGCTAATTTGTAGCAATCAAGGTAAATTATTTCAAGTTGTTTTCAGTTAAACTAGTTCCAACTATTGGAGGAACTAGTGGAGGGTCAGCTGTACAATGGGACTTTAGTCAAACTCAGTGATTATCTAGTTAACTAATCAATATGCCCAAAATAGCTAGTGCATGCAAAAAATCCGAGTTCCTCAATTGTGGTGGAGATTCCAAGGTAGTGTAACGTCAATTGTAGAATAGTATTGAGTGTACAGGTGTTTCATGTAGTCATTATCAACCTTGGGAATTGTGCAATCAATTTTGGATAGATTCATAAATAATAGTGGCCTAAATTCTCAAGGAATTGTGCAAGGAAATAGGGGCTCAAGTAGAGGAAAAAAATTGACTAAGTCTAGGTCACAGGTTCTTAGTGAGCAAAGAGATAGGTTATTCACTTGCAGGCTGTGCTTAGTTGAGGAAAGAAATTGTAATACATCTCTATTCATTAGATTAATGCAAGCAGGAAAAGGAGTTTTTAGCAGATTTCTTTGCCCTAGAAAAATATTGTGTGCATGTGTGTTATTTCTCATTGCATGTTTGTGATTGATGTTCTAAATTATGAATTGAATTCTGCAGAGTAGTAGTGTAGGTATGTTTCTTGTGATTTTGATAAAAAATTCATAAGCAGTTTCAAATATACACCATAATTTCTACATTTTTCAATGATTTTGGATCTATAATGTTTCTTGTAATAGTATTCTTTTCCACATCTCCAACATGCCTACAAGAATTTTCCTAGAGATTTATATCTTTATTTAGGTTCATATCTCCTAATTGAGGACTTATTTTTATTTATGTCCTTGAATCATCCTCTTACATATAAGGCATGTACATTCTTACTTTCCATGTTTTTCCATATCATCTTCTCTAATAACAAGGATAAGACTATCTCATAAAATATTAAAGTAGTTACATTACTACCTATGGCAACAACCAGACTATCCCACGAGTTTGGTAGAGAACAAAACAAAAAGGATACACTTATGTTCATTTGAAATCTTAATATCAATATATATTAGTTGAATTACCATAGTATTGAAGGAATTTAAAAGCTTTGTATTTGAGTCTCCATCCCCTCAAGTTATATAACCCTTTTTGAAGGAACAATCTATTCATTAGAGACTTAGATTGGTACAAATACCCTAACTTGTTTTGGAAATCATTCACTTTAGAATTTCCCGAAACATTAAATAATACTAAATTTAAAAGACACAATTGTATTGTTCCCTTTTCCTTCCTATCCTACTTGGTCCAATCTTCTATTGACCTCCCTAACAGTGCAATACTTGAATCCACAATGATCCACTAATAATTGTCCACCAATAAATCTTTCATTTTGAGGTTCCATAACTCAAACCTATGCCTTTAAATGTTTTGATCTCTATCTTTGAAGTGCTCACCATTTCCTTTCACCACAAGAATCAATACTACAAATCTCCCTCCGTAATAAGGTTTTCCATGGGCCCAAGACAAAACCATTAGACAAAAGCATCCCTTTGAAGCCAAATTACTATGACACCGATTCTTGGTTTTAACCCTATAAAATCAATTGCAACAAACAAATTCTTAATAAAACATATAAGATGCAGTGACACACACCTGCAGTAACTGTAGAAATTCTGACTGTAGATTAACTGGATTATGCAATATAACTAAAGAAAAATACTTAATCTACTTCTACAATCAAACTTGCGGAAGCTTAATAGATTTGAGCAAGATCAAGTAGAACACATATAACAGAGAAGAAGAATCAATACACATGAAACATAGAAGAATACTCTGGGGAAAGCCTTAGCTAAAAACCTCGCTATCTGTATTATCATACAAGGTGGAAATATCTCAAAATTACACAAAGATTTAGCTCTCACAACTAGCCAGCTCTCAGTACAATCCTCCTGGATTCTCACAGGCAACCAAGGCTTCTCACAAACCTTCTCCTCTACCCTCCAAGCCTCCTATTTCCTTGAATTGTTTCTCTTGAGTGATCCTACTATTACCAAGTGTAACACTGATCTCACACCCTGTAAAACTATGCAATCCTCAAGGAACCTTGTTCCTTTTGCATGGATGAGTTTCCTTTATAGGAAAACTCATGCAACTGATAGTACAATGTCCCTGTCTTTAATCTCAATTGGGTCTTTCTCTGAATAGACATGAATGAGTTATTTATGAGAGAATCTTCAGTTATCTAGAGTACACTAGTTGCATGCATGCATGCATTAACTGACTGAACTCACAATTAGTTCCACAAACTGTTTAGAACTAATTTAACCAGAATTAACTCAGTTAACCGAGCTAACTAATTACAACTCAAATACAACTCATCCTCATCTCTTTAATTAAGGGATAATCTCCTTAATTTAAGGGATAACTATTGCATGACTTCACAAAGACTTCTAGCTTGAATTTCTCCAACTAATTAACTCAAGATGAATTAATTAATTAT
>APFE031168050.1:5446-15625 GCA_000404065.3 Pinus taeda | reverse complement strand
ATGTTCTGCATGCAACACTTCTCCCAAGTGTTGTTTTTCCAACAACTCCAGAAACAAAAAAAAATCCAACTTGAATCAGTATGATGCATCTATCATCAAAGTCTTTGACTGTTATTGCCTCTGTCGGCTGAAAATTTTGCGCTTCGGCTGACTCTACCTTTCTGCATTATTGTCAATCCTTTTCTACGCTCTTCAGTATATGACTACTCTAGCCTCTGTCACTTTGATCTCTAACTACATCAATCCCACTGATTCCTCCCATTACTATGTACTTTGGGCTCCATTAGCAAGGTATGGTCCATGAGATAAAAACTCTCGATGGACCCTGCCCAATTTCAACCTTCTTGAGACTATCACTTCACGCCGCCCCACCTCACACCTGGAGGTATGGCTGCATGTGATCCCTCTGCTAACTTGGCTTGAAATTTCCCCCTACCAGAGGTATCTGCATGAGTGGATGCCTCCACTCGGTCTCCTCTCAGCATCTCCAATTGTGGCTCCTCCACAATTGTTTGAGACTTCTTCTAGGACTGCAGGTTGAGAGGTAATTTACTCTCCCTCTCAATCACAAAGTCTCTAACATTTGCCTTGCTCCTTAAGGCTTTGCATGCATCTTGAACCTCAATAGCATATAGGTTCTTGATTCGTGAACCGATATACTTCACCTGTCTCATGGTGATGTGTCTAAGGAAAACCTTTCCTTTACTGAAGACAACATCGTAGCCTTTGTCCTGCAACATCGCGATCGATACCAAGTTCTTCTTCAGTCCAGGCACATACTTCACATCAGTGAAGGTGATAGAAGCTCCATACTCCCTTTGAAAAGCAACCATGCCCACTCCTGAAACACTAAAATTTTCATCGTCACCCATCTCTATGCGAATCTTGAGGTCTTTCTCCTCCAAGGTACTAAATAAACTTTTATCGCTAGTCATGTGGAATGAGGCTCCACTGTCAAGAAACTAACCACAGCCCATCATCGATGACACCATGCATGCGATGAGGGTGAAGTTCATTTTGAACTGAGAGGCTAATGCCTCACCTTCCGAGGATCCCTTCTTGGACTTCTTCGATGGGAAATTAGTTGCATAATGACCCATCTCATGACAATTAAAGCATCTCACTTTAGACTTGTCAACCTTCTTCCCTCCATGAGAAGAATTTGATTCAGAATGGGATGCGTTCCCCCTCCCTTTCCTTGCCTTACTTTCTAAGGCCAAATTTTCTTCTTCATCATCATCCTTGGATGAATAACCATCTTGTGTGCTCCTTCTGATCTCCCCCTGCATGAGATCCGACCACAGTCATTCCCAGTCTGGAAGTTTCTCCCTTCCATTCACAGAGTCCTAGTAGCTATTCCAGCTCTTTGGAAGGCCAAGGAGAGTGAGGCTCACCATATCATTATTGGCAGTAGTTATTCCCACACTTCCAAGCTCATCTCTGCAAGTGGTGAGCTTGTTCATATATGTGGAAATAGTATTGTCATTCTCCATCTTGATTCTTCGAAGCTTATCCTTGAGCACTGATTTCCTTTGGTTGCTACTATTATGGTAAAGGTCATTCAATGTCTTCCACATTGAATATGGAGTATCCTTCCCATGGAGACTCGAGACAATATGGTCTCGAACTCCCTCAAGAGTGATCCATCTCGCCCTTGCCACACACTTATTCCACTCAACCAACTCTTGTGCATTAGTTGAACTTGGCTTTGGGATTTCTTGATCAATGAAATCCTTCAAGCTATTGTCTTCTAATATAGCCTCCATGTGATCTTTCCATGCTATGTAATTCAAGCTGCCTTCCAAGGCATACTCGAGTCTCAATCCATAGAACACCATTGGCCAACCTTGAAGTATAATAAGAATTCGATTTGCACCTGCAACCTCGAACTTCAAACATCGAATTCTCTTCTCTGTATATTGTTCACAACTCCAATAAACTTGGCTCTGATACCATGTAGAAATTCTAACTGTAGATTAACCTAATTATGCAATATAGCTAAAGCAAAATACTTAATCTACTTCTACAATCAAACTTGCAGTAGCTTAATAGATTTGAGCAAGATCAAGCAAAACACATATAATAGAGAAGAATAATCAATATACATGAAACACAGAAGAATACTCTAGGGAAAGCCTTAGCTAAAAACCATGTTATCTGTATTATCATACAAGGTGGAAATATCTCATAATTACACAAAGCTTTAGCTCTCACAGCGAGCCAACTTTGAGATCAATCCTCCTAGATGCTCACAGGAAAACAAGGCTTCTCACAAACCTTCCCCTTTGCCCTCCAAGCCTCCTATTTCCTTGCATTGTTTCTCCTGGGTGATCCCACTGTTACCAAGCGTAACACTGATCTCACACCCTGTAAAACTGCGCAATCCTCAAGGAACCTTGTTCCTTCTGCATGGATGAGTTTCCTTTAATGCAATATACCAAAGATAAATACTATAATCTACTTATACTATCAAACTTGCACAAGATTAAAGATAGAGCAAGCATCGAGTTGAACACATATAACTAGAAGAAGAAGAATCAATACACATGAAACATAGAAGAATACTTTGGGGAAAGCCTCAGCTAAAAATGCCACTATCTGTATTATCATACAAGGTGGAAATATCTCAGAATTAAACAAAGCTTTAGCTCTCACAGCTAGCCAGCTCTCAGTACAATCCTCCTGGATGCTCACAGGCAATCAAGGCTTCTCACAAACCTTCTCCTCTACCCTCCAAGCCTCCTATTTCCTTTCATTATTTCTCCTAGGTGATCCTACTGTTACCAAGTGTAACACTGATCACTCACACTGATCTCACACCTTATAAAACCATGCAATCCTCAAGGAACCTTGTTCCTTCTGCATGGATGAGTTTCCTTTATAGGAAAACTCATGCAACTAATAGTACAATGTCTCTGTCTTTAATCTCAACTGAGTCTTTCTCTGAATAGACATGCATGAGTTATTTATGAGAGAATCTTCAGTTATCTGGAGTACACTAGTTGCATGCATGCATGCATTAACTGATTGAACTCACAATTAGTTCCTCAAACTGTTTGGAACTAATTTAATTGGACTTAACTCAGTTAATTGAGCTAAGTAATTACAACTCAAACACAACTCATCCTTATCTCCTTAATTAAGGGATAATCTCCTTAATTTAAGGGATAACTGTTGCATGACTTCACAAAGACTTCTAGCTTGAATTTCTCCAATTAATTAACTCAAGATGAATTAATTAATTATTTTCCAAGTAGCTGGTGAGACTAAATTCGAATTTTAATTCTCAATTTTAATTCAAGGGAAAACTAAAATTGGAATATTCTGAATGCTATTTTTAGCATTTCTTGTTGCTATTCTCAAGAGTAACACAAAGATTTTATCTTGAAAACCCAAAACCAAGAAACTAGAAATTTAGTATATATCTCTTTGCAATGTTATAATACAATATGTATATATCACAACATCCATAAACCCCAAATCCATTCACCTTGGATTAGAATACAACGATTGTTCCTTAACCAAAATTATTAAACCATGGAATGAACCACCATGTGACATAAAAGTGAAAACCATGTGTTGAAAACCATAAAAATATAAATGCAAAAAACTGCCCGTTTTTCCAAGGGGTGTTATGCCTAGTGCGATGAATCGCACATGCAGATATTAAATTAAATAATACAACGTATACCCAACATAAGTTTTATTATAATAACATTATGAGTTGCTCTACTCTATTCCAACTCTGTTAGTTTAGCAAAAATTACTAAGAATATGTTACTTTCTCGAATGGCTTCTTTTTTCCTTTGTAAAACCTTCTTTATTCTTTAACCTTTGGTTTGTCCATAGATATCCTACCAAAAAATGAACGACGAGTAGATACAAAACTAAATAAAATGAAATCACAATGAATGGACCATACCATTCCACATTGAAGAAAAATGTGTTTTCCCTTAACGAGTGTGTTGTGCCAAGAGGAATATGACATCAAATGAACTCTAGTGCACACCTAAAAAATTGTAGGAAACAACAAAGTATCTAGAGGATTCTTAGTAATGTGGAAGCCAAAAATTTACACAAGGGACTAGATTATATAATGATTCCATGGACAAATCATAACAAAGGCCCTAAATCCTAATATCCATGGACAAGTAGAGCTTTTTCCATGTTATTTGAGCCCATAATTATAAATAAAAGTGGGAAAACCATCATCAACTACTTGTATGCCCCTTCCTCCAAGTTATACCAATTCATCATGAACACATTCACTATCTAGGATATGCAACTCACCCATATTATTCACACACTAGCTTAGTTGAAGTGAGCTAAACATGATTATATAATGTATCTTATCATCTATATCTAGAAAGGCTTAATAGTTGTGTTGGTTAGAGCACCTTACAATGCATGCAAAGAGAGATAT
This sequence comes from Pinus taeda, assembly GCA_000404065.3. Taxonomy (NCBI): domain Eukaryota; kingdom Viridiplantae; phylum Streptophyta; class Pinopsida; order Pinales; family Pinaceae; genus Pinus; species Pinus taeda. The sequence goes on along the minus strand of APFE031168050.1, from coordinate 11,202 downwards.
GGTGGTGAGTAAGTTCATCATGAGATCCAACTCAAACCCATGACCCTATTAACCATTAAATCACCCTCCTTCATCAATGAGCCAACCTTTTCTCAATTGACGACTTCCATATTATGCGTATGTTTGATGATACAAAATTATTTGCTTAAATAATTTTGCTAGGGTCTTAATTTTGATAGAGAATTGAGTTTAAGATCCTGGAAGGGATCCTTTTTGTAAGAGCTCAAATAACCAACATTGAATCTCCTAACACAATGAGCATTTTCAATCCTTTCTCTAATGCTAATGAGAGACCTTGCCAAAGAGCTAAAATTTCTGCTAAATTGTTAAGAATATTGTTAAAACCCCACACAAAATATGCTATATATTTACCTCCATAATCATATAAATTCTGACCCATACCTACAACCTCAAAATTTTCTACTTATTAACCCAGATTCTCATTTTATATAATAGTAACGTCATTATATCTAAATAATTATATTGTAATAATTTATAAATTTAATGTTATTTTTTTTTTTTAATTACTTTATTCTTATTATATTTCAACTTTTTAATAAATGAAAATAATACCAGATCCATCTTATCTCCATTATATTCAAGCATTAAGAGGGATCCCAAATCTCTCAAGGTGCAAACCCCCTTTTTTAGTGCAAAAACTTGAGGGAAAAGGTTTGCACCTCGAGAGATTTGATCCCCTTGAAGCTTGATACATTTCTGAAATTAAAATAGGATATAGGTTGGTTTAGATATTAATAATTATTAATATTATAATTATAATTTAATAATTATTAACGAATAATTAATTAATTATAGTTATAGTTAATAATTATAACTAATAATTAATAATTATAGTTAATAATTAATAATTTTTATTTTTATTTTATTTTTTATTTTATTTTTATGGAATTTGACTAGGCAAAACATTGTAATTATTAATTATTTCTTATTTTATTTTATGTAATTTGAACAGTTCACAATGTTTACATAACATAACATATCACAACCTTACAACATCTCTTCCATACTAGGCTAGAGAGCACCTTCCATACTATCCCATGAATTTGGTAATGAACGAAACAAAATGATACACTTATGTTCATTTGAAATATTAATATCAATATATATTATTTGATTTACCATAGTATTAAAGGCATTCAAATGCTTTGTCACCAAGTCTCCATCCCCTCAAGTTATATATCTTTTTTTGCAGGAATAATCTATTCACTAGGGACTTAGATTGATACACATCTCTAACTTGTTCCACAAAGCCTCCATTGTAGATTTTCTTGAAACATTCAATAATACTAAATTCAAAAAACATAATTGTATTGTGCCTTTTTCCTTCCTATCCTACTGAGTCCAATCTTTTGTTGACATCCTTGACAGTACAAAAGTTGAATCCACAATGTCCACTAATCATTGTCCACCAATAAATCTTCCATTTTGAGCTTCCATAACTCAAATCTCTACCCATTGAATTTCTTGATCTCTATCTTTTAAGTTCTCACCATTTCCTTTCATCACAAGAATCAATACCACATATATCCCACTATAAAAAGGTTTTCCATGGGCCAAAGCCAAAACCATTAGATAAAATCATCCCATTAAAGTCAAACTACTATGATACCATTGTTGGTTTTAACCCTATATAATTAATTGCAAGAAAAAAATTCTTAATAAAACATATAAGATGCAATGACACACACTTGCATTAACACAATGATTTTATCTTGGAAACCCAAAACTAGGAAACTATAAAGACTTTTAGTATATATCTCTTTACAACGTTATAATACAACATGTATATCTCACAGCATCCATAAACCCTCAATCCATTCACCTTGGATTAGAATAGAACAATAGTTCCTTGACCAAAATTATAAAACCATGGAATAAACCACCATGTGCCATAAAAGTGAAAACCATGTGTTGGAAATTGTAAGCAAAAAAATGCCCCTTTTTTTTCGAGAGCATTATGCCTAGTACAACAAGTTGCACATGGATATAGTCATTTATAGAATACAACACATACCCAACAAAAGCTTTATTATAATAGTGTTATGAGTTGCTCTACTTCATTGCAATTATGCTAGTTTAGCATAAATTGTTATGACTGTTATGCTATTTGCCCGGATGGCTTCTTTTTTCCTTTGTAAAACCACCCTTACTTCTTTAACCATTGGTTTGTCCATAGATATCCTGCCAGAAAATGAAAGGCAAGTAGATACAACACTAAATAGAATGAAATCATAGTGAATAGACCACATCAATCCCATATTGAAGACAAATCGTTTTTACTTTAACGAGTGTGTTGTGCCGAGAGGGATATGACAATAGATGAACTCTAGTGCACCACTAACTCAAATTGCAAGAAAGAATAAAATATATATAGGATTCTTGGTATTGTGGAAGCCAAAAATTTGCACGAGGGGCTAGATTATATAGTGATTCCAAGGGACATATAATAACAAAAACCCTAAATTCTAAGATCCATAGGCAAGTAGAGCTTTATCCATATTATTTGAGCCCACACTTATGAATAGAAGTGGGAAAACTCTCATCTATTACATGTATGACCCTTTTTCCAATGTAGTCCAATTCATCATGTATGAATTCACTATCCAGGATATGCAACTAAAGATCGATGCATCACCCATATTACCGAGATACTAGCTTAGTTGAAGTGAGATAGACATGATGATAGAATGTAACCTCTCATCTGAAACTAGAAAGGCCTAACAGGTGTGTTGGTTAGAGAACCCTATGATGTGTGTAAAGAGAGATATGGTGGTGAGAAAGTTCATAACGAGATTCAACTCAAATATATGTCTTTATTAACCGTTAAATCATCCTTTGTCATCAATGAGCCAACATTTGCCTAATTGTCTGCTTCCATATTATGTGCATGTTTAATGCGATATAAGTTTCTTTGCTAGAATAGTTTTTCTAAGGTCTTAATTCTAATGAGGGAATTGAATTTAATATCTCGGGGGGGTGTCCTTTTTGTCAGAGATCAGATAACCAAAATTGAATCTCCTAACACAATGAGCATTTTAAATCCTTTCTCTAATGTTAATGAGAGACCTTGCCAAAGAGCTACAATTTCTACTAAATTATTAACAATATTCCTAAAATCCCAAACAAAATATGGGGGGGGGGGTTGTCCTTTTTGTCAGAGATCAGATAACCAAAATTGAATCTCCTAACACAATGAGCATTTTCAATCCTTTCTCTAATGTTAATGAGAGACCTTGCCAAAGAGCTACAATTTCTACTAAATTATTAACAATATTCCTAAAATCCCAAACAAAATATACTATCTATCATATTCAGATCTATCAAGTGCTAAGAGGCTTCAAATCTCTCAAGGTACAAACCCCTTTTTTGAGTGAAAGACTTAAGGAAAGGTTTGCACCTCAAGAAATATGATAATGTGATTAATCCGGAAAAACAATCTCAAAAAAGATGAATCATAGAAGTTTGAAATAAGAGATTTGATCGCTCTCAATGCTTAACAAATCCAGAGTTAAGATGGATCTAGGCTAGTTTAATTATTAATAGTTATTGATTACTAGAAATTATAATTATTATTACTTTATTTTTTAATTTCATTTTCATTTTATTTATTTTATTAATTTGACCAACTGCAAAATGGGTTTAATTAATAATTATAATTATTTATTTATTTAATTTTCCTGTAGAAATGCAGTATTTTGTTCATACATAGGAAAAATTATACTTGTTGCATGTTCGTTTTAAAGCATTCTAAGAAAAAAGTCACCTCTCGACAATTGATTATGAAGAAAAAGCTAACAACTATGAGATACAAACAACAAAAGAGAGAGAAATTAATTGTTGACATTTTACGTTTATATAGTTATTATACATATACATATATACATATATTTGCACTTTTTTCCAATCATCTGGATTCGGTTCAAAAGGAACAAAAGCCATTTATGGAACTACTTCCATATGGAAATTTTCTTTGTCTAAATCTGAGCTCTCTAAAACATGAGCTATTTTTTTGCTCCCATTTCCTTTTGATGCCTGAAGACCTTCAAATTCAGTACCCTTCTAAGAAAGGGTGACAGTTCCTGTTTGTGTTGCAGCTTCCACATCAGTTTTGTTTTCAACTTTAGCCATAACATCCTCATTTAAATGTATAGGATGGATCTCCTTTGTATCTTTTTCCTCGTCTTCTTAAAGATGGTGATCTGGAAATTTCCAACCTCTTGGCCTATTAGATTGCCTCTTTTTCTTCTTTGAATTCTTCTTCACTTGAGGACATGTGTTTTGCAGGTATCTTGTTTGAAAACAAACTCAACAACAAAATTTTGTGTTTTCACAATCTAAAACTTGAGACCACTAAAAAATTTTGTGTTTCAATGTTATGTGATTTGGTATACCTCTACTAAGGTCTATCTCCATAGATATTCTGGAAAATGTGACAAGGCCATTATTCGTTCCTTCTAGGTCCATTTTTAAAAATTTTCCCAGGGTGTTTCTAATAGCATTGAGGACTTTGTGATGTTAGAATGAGAGAGAGATGTTTGGAAGTTGCACCCAAACTGGCATATTTGAGACCACCATGGTTGTGGCATCAAAATTTGGGAACCATGGAGTGATAAAAAACCCATCCATTCCCCAGGACCAAGCCCCTTCATGGCCCTTTTTTGGGAACCAAGGCCCATCACTTCTGAAAAAGTTCTAGATCCTTTTGAGTTTCAAATCGGACTATGAAGAATTCTTTGGAGCATAAATAAATGTCACAGTTGGTTGCCTAAAAGGAGAAAACCCATTGCAATAAAGCTTTATCTTTGGCCAAAAACCATTAAATCTACATATAATAGCTTTCGAATGGAGGGCAGAGAAGAGGGAAGATACCTCAGAAAGATTGACTTACATAGTAGGTGTTCGCTCCATTTGATCTATAATGTGGGGGCCTATAAGGTTTTGTTTCATTTTTGTTTTGGATGAAAGCTTTCCTTGGAATGCATCCTTAAAAGCAACATAAGTCCCGATTGAAAACCTAGCACCTTGAGCTTCCCCACGCAACCTTAAGGTCAAGATTATGGTAGAGTCCTTTATGATAATGTAGTCATTGAGCTAAAGGGGATCTTGAAGAACATTCCCTTCAAATTGTGAACACAGAGAATTTGCATACATGCCCCATTTATCTTGAATAGACAACTTCAGATAAAAAACAGAGGCATAACATTTTGTCCAAAAAATCAAAGTCTTCCCATTGTGTTTATAACAAAAAAATATGAAAAGGATTGTTATGATTCCTCTCCTTCTAAGAGGAAAATTTCCCAAACCAAAGATTAGGGAGAGGCCTATGTAATATATGCATCAAAGTGAAGACTAGAGTCATGACCACCCCCTTCTTCGTCGACTAGAATGCATAACATTCATTTAAAAATAGAGATAAGGGGGAAGAGGATAAAATATTCCCCCCTATTAAGATTATTTGTTGTTTGAAATATATCTAGCATGCCCAACAAACAAAAAATTTCCTGATAAAGAAAAGAGTGGAGACAATCGATGTCCCAGGGAGAAAAGAACCTTTGAATTGCTCGTGGACCCTGTCTACTTACTTCATCAAATGATAAAATGATATCATTGCAAATGGAAGCACAAAAAACGGAAGGTGAAGTCTGAAGAAAATGGTTTTCCTCGCTAAGAATGAAACCAAAAGGCATATTTATACTCCATGGCATGTCCATAAAGGGGCCAACTAAACCCTATTT
>APFE031168043.1:309573-344720 GCA_000404065.3 Pinus taeda | reverse complement strand
TGCTATCAACAAATTTAGGCATTACATCACTGGTTATACTACTTTTGTGCATACCGATCACTCGGCCATTAAATACTTAATGAATAAATCAGTTACAAATGCTCGAGTCACTAGATGGTTACTGTTATTACAGGAATTTGATATCACAATTGTAGATAGACATGGAAAAGAAAATGTAGTTGCTGACTTTCTTTCTCGATTGAAAACTAATGAAAATATTCGAGTAGATGATTCTTTTCCCGATGAGTATTTATTTGCAATCTCTGCCCACTCACCTTGGTACGCAGATATTGCCAACTACTTAGTTGCAGGAAAATTACCATCACACCTATCGCACAAAGAAAAAATGAAAATCATTTAGTAGAGTGCTAGGTACAGCTGGATAAGCGGATGTCTGTTCCACACAGGAATAGATCAAGAAATCCGGAGATGCATTGGGGAAGACGAGATTTATGATATACTAAAAGCTTGTCACGATGGCCCTTGTGGAGGACATTTTGCAGACAAAAGAACGGAACACAAGGTACTTAGAATGGGTTATTATTGGCCATCACTTTTTAAAGATGCCAGAAAATATGTGAAGGCTTGTGACAGCTGTCAAAGAATGGGCCAGCCTAACCGTAGGGATGAAATGCCACTTAATCCCCAGGTAACTCTTGAACCTCTTGAGAAATGGGCATTAGATTTTATAGGTCCCATTAATCCTCCATCTAATCAAAGAGTGTACATATTAGTATGCATGGATTATATGACTAAATGGCTAGAGGCCAAAGCACTCATTAAAGCTAATGAAGAAGCAGTACTAACATTCTTATTTGAAGAAATCTTTGTTAGATTTGGACTACCCAGAGAATTAGTCACTGATAGAGGACCTCCTTGTAATTCTCATGGCTTCAAAAATACGCTCCAAAAATATCATATCAAGCACAAAATGACTACATTGTACCACCCCCAAGCAAATGGGCAGGTGGAAAGTACCAACAAGGTCATAGAAGCCATCTTAACAAAAACGATAAAGGAGAATAGAAGGGACTGGTTTCAGAGGTCGCCCGAGGCTCTATGGGCCTATAGAACCACTTGGAGGAATACAACAAGATATTCACCCTATGAATTAGTTTTTGGAAAGAATGTTATTTTCCCTGTAGAGTTTGACATTAAAACCTTAAGAACTGCCTTAGCTGTTAACCTTGATTTAACTGATGCACAGACAGCCAGGTTGCAACAGCTTTAGGAATTGGATGAGAAAAGACTGGATTCCATCCATCAAACAACTATGATACAGCAAGTAGATGGCATGACAGAACCATCAAGCAAAAGCAGTTCCAGAAAGGTAATTGGGCTCTACTTTATGATTCCCGTTTTGAGAATTTTCAAGGGAAGTTAAGAACAAGGTGGTTAGGGCCGTATGAAGTGGATGCTATTTTTCCAAATGGAATAGTTAGACTTTTAACAATTGATGGGAGCAGAACACCACTGTTAGTGAATGGCTACCGACTTCAGTTATATCAGCGGCCAGTTTCCAAGGAAGATTTTAAAGCCACTTGCATGGCAATAAAACAGTATTCTTTTCCAGGGGAACTTGCTGTCCCTCAAAGCACTTGAGTTTCTATTATTTATGTAATTTTTTTTAGGTTAGATATTCCTTTTTTTTAAGAAACTAATAAATCCTACCAAGGATTGTGATATTTCATTTTAGTATTTTGCAAATTTTAGCTTGGGAAGTAGCTGAGAACAAAAGTTTCAAAGGAATTACTTTGCGGACTCAGAACTCCTGTTGCTGCAACACCATTCCCTATTGCTACAACACCATTCCTGTTGCTGCAACACCATTCCCTGTTGCTGCAACACCATTCCCTGTTGCTGCAACACCATTCCCTGTTGCTGCAACACCATTCCCCATTGCTGCAACACCATTCCCCATTGTTGCAACACCATTCCCTGTTGCTGCAAAACCATTCCCTGTTGCTGCAACACCATTCCCTGTTGCTGCAACACCATTCCCTGTTGTTGCAACACCATTCCTGTTGCTGCAACACCATTCTTGTTGTTGCAACACCATTCCTCGTTGCTGCAACACCATTCCTGTTGCTGCAACACCATTCCCTGTTGCTGCAACACCATTCCCCGTTCCCGCAACACCATTCCCCGTTGTTGCAACACCATTCCTGTTGCTGCAACACCATTTCCTGTTGCTCCAACACCATTCCTGTTGCTGCAACACCATTCCCATTGCTCCAGCACATTTCCCGCTTTTACAAACGTCCTTTTCCTGATGATATAACATCATTCCCTGTTGCCACAACATCAATATTTCGTTGCTGCAACACCAATCCCGGTGCTACAACATCGCTTCCCGATCATGGAATACCCTTCCCAGCAAATTCCCTCATGTACGAAAACACCAGTCTTACCACTTCAGCCCACAATGAACAAATTTTGATAAAATATACCACTTTTTGTGATGATTATAGCACCCTACTATCACTTCCCGTCATTATCATTACAAATCGTCGGTATTCCCACGCTTTCAGATCCGCGGTAATCATTATGATCCAGCAGAAGACAAGACAAGACTTTTTGATGCAGCAATAAAAAAGGTAAATTACGAAGGTATGCATGATTATGTATGGACATTAAATAATAGATAATGTGGAGAAGTTGATAGGACTATCAAATAATTGTACTTCCAATCATATCACTTACACGTAGGAGGGGGGGGATTACCAAAGCAACTCTTATAATGACATACTATGCCAACTTCCGCCACCCTTAACTCTCCCAGTAATATATGAAAAAGCCACCCTATCACGGCATGATACCATTTGCGACGTTTTACTCTGAACTGAAATTGGAAGCTCGGCTCTAAACTCTGAAATTCACTAAAACAAGAGCTATGGGAGGAACCCTCATTACACATGAACCTGGCACAACATTTGTCCTTGAACTCTATCTCGAGATTTATCAAATTTTCCTGCAAGCAGGATGGATAGAGTACTTCAGGAGACTTCTGGACATTGACGCGCAACAAGTCCTTGAATTTGCATCCAATTTAACAGAAGGATTCTCTGTCTTCCAGGGAGTTCAAATCCCAGTCACAGAGGAAATTATAGCCCAAGTTACCGGGCTACCAGCTAATGGCACACGGTGGTTCAGCAGAAAGCACCTGATTCTTAATGCACAGCAGGATTTTCTCCGATCAGGCGAGCAGGTAGAGCCCAAGGGCAGAGGCGTAGCACTTCGGTCGTTACCTCAACCGTGGCCGAAAGTCGCTGAATTTGTCAAGCAATACCTGACGTGCGAAGGCCGCTACTAGGTAATTTACCAGCATGATTTCATCCTATTGAATCATTTGAGAAATGGTCAGTTAATAAACATGCCATATTATCTATTGGGTTGTCTCAAAAACATGTCACATTATGCTGTTAATGCAAAGCGTCCACTTCTTTCCTTAAAACACCACCGCTTAGCCCAATTGCTGATTAATAGAGCCCTCGCTCTAAATAACCTTCCACCCCCCATTAATCCCCATCAGGAGGCAGAAATTCCACAACCGGAACATGAAATTCCTCATCAAGAAGAGGAAATTCTTCACCAAGCTAAGGACACACCTCAGCAAGATGAAGAACTTCCTCAGCAAACGGAGGACATGCCTGAACAAATCCCTCTAGAAAACCCTCAGCAAGTAGAGCACAGTCCTGAACAACTCCACCAAACACCCCTGCAAGTTGTTGAGAATGAACAAGCAGCAGTAGAAATAACCATGAGAACAACCCCATCTCCCAAAAGAACCAATTCTTCCTTTCCCATACTTGGTATTTCTACTGATGATTCCGATGACAATATCCCCATTACCCTGCTTAAACGAAAAATGTAGCAGGGAAAGAAAACCCCATCAAAAAGAAGAAGAACTAGGGTTTCAACTAAGGCACCTGCTACTCCGGCTATTGTCCCTATCCTAAAGAAAGCTAGCCTGAAGAGAAAAACGCCTGAATTCCCTGCTTCTCTACCAAAGCGAAGAACTCGGTCATCGGTAGCAGCTGAATTTCCTAATTCGTCCAGTTCACCACCCATCACTATAAGGATCCACACTCCCACCAGTCCTCAAAACTCCTCTCCCTCACCCTCGGAAGTTGAGATGCAGAGTGTTCATAGCTTCATGACATCATATTTTAAGACAACTGACACACAAGAACCAGCTGCCGACACCCAAGGTAATAGTGACCAAATGGCTGCAACACAAGAAACAACCACTACCCCAGGTGACACACAAGAACCACCTGTGGGGAATATTGATCAAAATGATGAAACACAACCTCTGCTTCCACTGGAATCTACCGCTCCGCAAGACCAGCCTACCATAACTGCCCTGTAGGAAGAAATTGAATTTCTGAAATCTCAGATTCAGGACTATCAGGAGGAAATAATAAGGGTCAAGGAAGCATATCAGAATGAATTCAACCTGCATGTTTTAGCACGAGTAGCATCTGCAGCAGATAAAAGTAAGGATAATGAATATGTGTGTACCAATTGTGGTGAAATATATACTCAAGCAGGATATAAGGTAGTGGCAGAACCAATGAAGGAGCCTCTGCTATTGTAGATGAAACAAAAGAGTTTGCTGTTACATAGACGGAAATGCCACAGTCCTCTGCTGAAATAAAAGAACCTGTTGACACACAAGAACCAACAGGCTCTCCAGAGAAGGTGCAGACAGAACAACCTGTTGTCACACAAGAACCAACAGGCTCTCAAGAGAAGATGCAAGACCAAACTGAAGAACTTACTGACACACAAGAACCAGTAAGTTCCCCAGAAACTACACAAGATCAAACTGAAGAGCTTACTGACACACAAGAACCAGTAAGTTCCCCAGAAACTACATAAGAGCAAACTCAAGAGCTTACTGACACACAAGAACCAGTAAGTTCCCCAGAAACTATGCAGGACGAAACAGGGAATAAGAAAGAGGAGAATACAGATTCACTCCGGCCTACCCAAATTGCTATGGAAGAAGTGCCTACACAAGAATCAGGAAATGAAGAAGAAAAATTGGACTCACCCATCCCTATTCAAATTGCCAAGGAATGAGAAGAAGAAGAAGGAAAGGAGGAAAGAGGCACAGACTCACCCCGGCCCACCCAAATCACCATGGAACAAAATGAATCAGTACAACAGCAGGAAGAGACACTAGCTGGAAATGAAGAGAAAGATGTTGGATTATCCCAGCCAACTCCAACAGAGTAGATTATCCTTGGTGATGCCTTTACACAAATAGAGTTTCCCTCTGTTAGTGATGTATGCACAGAAACAGATAGTTTTCAAGAATTAAAAGGAAAATGGTGGAGAGAATATGAGAAGTCACAAGGCAAAGCATTCCAACAGCAAAAAGGGACCTGGTTCAATCATGCATATAGGAACTGGGAAGCACTTGACCAATGTAGAGCTCAATACAAACAAATTACGGAATTAAAAGCCAAATTGTCCTAGATGTTTGAAATATTCCAAAGAATACTTGCCACAAGGAAACCCTCTTTCAATTATGCAACATTCTTGAGGGAAAGACTGACATTTTTACAGATAAAGGCTGTAAGAGAAGGTAGACCTCATCAGGTGGTTACATTAGAGCAATTTATGCAAACTTTTGCAGAGGCACCTAAAAATGATCAAAACCTGTTCTGTGAGCTTTATCTCCATAATGAAGCCATGTCTAAAGAAAGAAACATGAATATGTTACCTGTGGTTGGCGACATACAGCTGAGAGCTTTCATCTCCTTTTTAGCTAACTAGCTTACATGGCAGAACACCTTTATCTCAACTCAACATAATGAATAGAATTGCCTTCTGTGGATTAGGGCTAAACCACAGAATGCAGCCACTTTCATTGCACAACATCAAACAATGATAAATGATCCTGATATGAAAGACCACGTCAGGCAACTACAAGCAGTAGTCCTGAAAGACTGTCTGCACTATCTGAAAACCAAGGCAACCTTGGCTGTCAAGGCAAACAATTTCTTTTGGGAAAACTGCCCCAAAGAGAGGCAGGAATATCACCCTTATAATCCATCAAATTTACAGGTAGCACTCACAAGGGTACCTTACTATATTAGATGCATGCAACACTGTACTGAAAGCTGGATGGGCTACATATTTAAATTTCCACTTCTATGGTTATCTGGTGAACAATATAAGGGCCAGTTTGGACTATCCAACAAGGAAGAAGCAACAACATGGAGGCATATAGAGACTGTCTGTGGGTTCAGAAAGAAGTTTGATGTCACTTCCTATAACTATTGTCTCATTAATCTACATTGTTCATCCCAGTACTCCGACTCGGACTCAGAGTAAACATTGCATGAGGACATGCAATCTCTTTAGTTGGGGTGGATGTTAGGACTCAGAATTGGCCAATTTTGACCTTATATTTTTGCCATAATATTATCCTTTTCAGTCATAAGTTGTAAGCTTTGATTACATAATGACTTAATCACCCCAAGGTACGAAGTAACTTTCCGCATATCTATATGTTTAATTGTTCATTGCATATTCGTGAGTATCTTTATATTTATCTTTGGAAAAGTTGACTAAGTTGCTAGGTAATTGTCTTAAGCCTGCATGAATTATAATTTATAGTTGTTGTAACACTAGAAACAACAACTACGTAGTTGCTGCAACACCAGAAATAACAACTACACAGTTGCTTCAACACCAGAAGCAACAACTATGCAGTTGCTACAGTCAGCAACAACAACCATCTAAAGTGACCTATTTTGCAACAGCTGGGAATAACGAATGGCAACTATCTGAAGAACGCTGACGCGGCATGATCAAGCAGTTGTCTAAAGCGGGTAGAACACGGTTACCATTGCTTAAATCAGGAACAGCATGGGGAAACGACAAAGGAATGCGAGAATCCCAAGAAGACGGTCGAAGTTGATTACCAGTTGTGTAACAGCCAGAACCTAAGAAAGAATATATTATTATACTGTTGTAACAACATTCTGTAATTCTTATTTTTGATAGAATGGGTTAACTGAATGAACTGTAATAATCTATTGTAATAGATGTCTCCTTTATAAAGAGGAGACATCTACATTAGAAGGTGGGGGTTGTGGTCTTTAAGTGAGATTTTGAGAGACATCAGCAAGTCTGAACTTTATTGTACTTGAATCTTTTGGCAGATGAATACAAGATTGTTCTGAGCACTTAATCTAGCCTTTCTGTTATGGGGAATCTTGTGAGAGGGACTCGGCCCACCTTCCTCACAAGATTCACCCATTTACTTTTCTGTCAAGTGTGTAAGTGTGTGATAGTTTCTTTCTGCTGATACTCTGTTTGGATTCTGTAGTATTACCTCTGGTATTTCCGTTTTGCTAGTACTCTGTTTCATTAATTGCTTGAAGTTGTGCAAGGATATTTCACTGGTGAATTAGAGTGCAGTGTGTATTAGCAATCTGGTTACAGGGGTAGGTGCTGAACATTCTCACTTGGAGGATAGGGTCCTGATCCTCTGCCAATAGAGCATCCATCACTTTGCTTTTCAGATTCGTAATCTTAATTAATTACTTTCATTTTATCGGTACTGTGATAACTTAGCGTAAGAATCACGTATACTACAACTTTTAATGCTTTTAGAATTGAGTACATACAGTACGTGGTAGCCTTTGGAATAAAAAGACTTTCCCAGGTTGACAATTAATGTGGTACTTGATTGTTTAATCAATAAACAATCCAACTAGCCAACAGAGTAGTTTTGACATGAATTGGCTCAACAAACTAACTGAATATGCCAAATCTGGTCTAGTTGTAGTCAGATATATCAAACTACTAACTAGTTGTCTGTACATAGTGGCATCCACCTCTTTAGTACCATCGTCAATGCTCAACTTTAAATTATGTTGTAATGGTGTTGCTGTTGATTTACACTGCTCCATTCTGAACCTTTCCAGCAAGTTTCTGGCATACTTCCCTTGAGTAAGAAAAGTTTGTCCAGAATCTTTCCATACCTCCAATCCCAAGCAATAATGAAGGTTTCTGAGATCTCTCATCTCAAACACTTGTGACATTTGCTGTTTGATTTCTTTGATCAAATTTTTAGCATTCACTGTTATGATCATATCATGTACATACAAAGAAATCAAAATAATTTGTCTCTGTTTATTAAACTTGGTATACAAATTTGGATCATTCAAGCTCCTATGAAAGCCATGATGTATAAAAAATGAATCAATTTTCTCATACCATGACTTGGGTGCCTGTTTTAAACCATAAAGTGCCTTTCTCAATTTACACACAAGATGTTCCTGTCCCTTTTTCACAAAACCTTCAGGCTGTACTAAATAAATTTCTTCTTTCAAGTCATAATTCAGAAACGCAGATTTAACATCTAGCTGGTGTAGCTGCCATTTGTGTTTTGTTTCTAAGGAAATTAGCATTCTAATGGTGTTTAGTTTGGCTACAGGAGCAAAGGTTTCATCGAAATCTATTCCATCTTACTATTAGTAACCCTTTGCTACCAGTATAGCTTTAAGTTTCTCTATACTTCCATCTGCATTTATTTTTGGTTTATACAGCCATTTACATCCTATGGGGGTTTTAGCTTCAGGCAATTCAACCAAATCCCAAGTATGGTTTCTATTTATTGATTCTATTTCCTCATACATTGCAGCCCTCCATGCATCAGATTTACTTGCTTCCTCATAATTTGCAGGTTCTACAATGTTTACAATCTTTGACATTAATGCATAGTCTTTCAATCTAAAAGATAATCAAGTCTTCCTACTTGATCTCCTTGGTAGGGGACTTACCTCAACTCTGTCTATTTCAGCCTCTTCTAGGCTTGCATCATCATTGATTACATTATCTGTTACTTTTTCTTCTTGTTTCTGCTCCTGCTCTTCATCTTCCTCATTGTTTTCTTCCAATAGCAATGGAATGTGGCAATCATTGTTAGAGTCATCCTTTTCTTCTTGAACCTGTTCATGAAATATAACATCTCTGCTTGCAAAAACCTTGTGAGTCACAGGATTATATAACTTATATGCCTTGAACTCAGTGCCATATCCAACAAATATACATTTCAGGGCTTTGGGATCTAACTTCTTCCTATCTGCCTTAGGTATATGAGCATAAGCTTTTGATCCAAATATTCTTAAGTGACTCACTACTGGCTTGAATCCAAACAATGATTCAAAAGAGGTTTTGAAGCCTAAACATCTAGTAGGACTCCTATTATTTAAATACACAACAACGTTAATAGCTTCTGCCCAAAGACCATTTGATAGACCCTTGCCTTGAAGCATGCTCTTTGTACACTCCACAAGAGTTTTGTTCTTGCATTCCGCCACTCCATTCTTCTGTGGAGTGTGGGGCACTGTAAACTGTTGCAAAATCTCATGCTGCTTGTAGAAATCCATGAACTCTCCCAACCTGTATTCTCCCCCTTGATCTGAGCGGAGAATTTTTATCCTTTTTCCTGTCTGGTTTTCTACCATGGATTTGAACTCTTTAAAAATATTGAAAGGCTTGACTCTTTTTACTCAGAAAGTATATCCATGAAAATCTAGTGCAATCATCTCTAAATAAAATAAAGTAATATTCTCATCCTAATGACCTAGTTTGCATAGGTCTGTAGATGTATGTTTGCACCAGCTCTAAAATATTTCTTTCCTTTCTATTGACATGTAAAGGGAACTCTTCTCTATGCATTTTCCCTAATGCACATCCATCACAATCTAGCTTAACATTATGGAGAACAGGGAGTCCATCAACCATACCTTTTCTCTGAAGTAAGATGAGGTCTTCCAGATTAAGATGGCCGAATCTCTGATGCCAGAGATCTTCAACTGTCGATCCAGCTGCAACCATTGCTTGTTGTGGCATACACTTCACATCTAGTCTGTATAGGTTCCCCACGCGCACTTCTGTTGCAACTGTTTCTATCTGGCTATCCTTAATGACACAGTTAGTCTTAAAGAATTTAACCTGCATGTCTTGATCAATAATCATTGAGACAGAGACCAACTTTTTCTTAATTCCTGGAACATACAATAAATTTTTAAGATTTCTAATGTCACCACTAGGTAACTTTACAGGAATGTCACCATATCCTTTGATCTCATATCCACTGTCATCTCCTAAATAGTTTTAGACCCACATGAAGTTTCTTCAAGAAATTCAAACCATTCCTTCTTACCAGTCATATGTGAGGATGTGCCAGAGTCGACATACCATATGTCATCCTCATATCCCTTTAAAGCTGAAAGAGCACAATCGACTATAAATAGTCGAAGTTCATGGCTATGGTCTTCTTCTTCCTCAAAAAAGTAACTCTTATGTTTTCTTTATTTATTTCTTCCTTCGTCTGCCTGCCTCTTATAACATTCTTTAATCTGGTGACAAGGGTTTCCATGGTAAAAACATTTCTTGATGGGAAAAATTATTAGAAGACATACCTTTGAACGGTCTCTTCTGAAATGTGTTGGCACCTTTTTGTTGTTGCTGCTGCGGTTGTTGATGCTACTTCCCTCTATACTGTCTCCTTTTTGCCATCAGAGCAAGGTCATTACTCTTTGATTTCAAATTTTGTCGTCTCTCTTCTTCCTGTAGAAAAATCCCTTTCAGCTCTTCAACTGTAGGGGCTTTTTCCCATGCTGACAGCCCTGAGATGAACACTTGGTATTCATCAGTCATTCCGTTCAATGTGATCGTGACCAGATTTGAATCGGAAACTTTCTCTCTGATATCTCCCAAACTCTCCTTTAGATCTTTAACTCTAGCAATGAATCTAGCAGCGGACTCATTCTCCTCCATCTTCAATGCAAATAGCTTGCCTTTGAGTGACAAGACACGGTTTGTATTATGCGTCTGGTATAGGCTTTTGAGCGTCGTCCAAATGTCATTGGCCGATTTACAGTCTCTAATATGTGGGATAACATTGTCCTTGATGGACATCTTCAATATGACCTTCGCTTTTGTCTCACTTTTATCCCAATCTTGCTCTTGTGCAGCTGATCATGGTCTCAGCTCATTTCCTGTAAAAATCAACCACACATTTGTGCTTTCAAGTAAAGTCTGCATCTTGAATTTCTAGTTGGTGAAATTCGATCCATCGAGTTTGCCAGACTCGTGGAGGTACAATTCTATACTGTTATTCATATTGGATTGATAAAATTTCTGATCCTCTGATGAATAAGTCTATCCAATTGAACACTTTCAGGTCACAAAAAAAAACACCATATACCAGATCTGAACCTCTGTTTTGGTGAAAAAAAAATTGTACCTTCAACGAGCCACCACCGGGAAAGTCCGATCTGCTGCCACCGAACAGATCAGGAACTCCAATGTGCCACCATCGAGCAAGTCCGATCTACTACCACCGAATAGATCAGGAACTCTAATGCACCACCACCGGGCAAATCCGATCTATTGCCACTGAGCAGATCTAAAGCTTCAAAGTGCCACCACCGGGCAAGGCCGATCTGCAAAAAAAAAGAAAAATTTGTAGATCTTCCAAAGAGAAAGAGGCTGGCGATTCTTGACTGTGAAAGACCCGCGCCAGAAATAAAATCAACATGAGGCATGAAATTGGCACGCTTAAGGCTTGATTTTCCATGCCAATAGCGATTCCTTGCGCATAAATGCGACTATGCCTCTCAAAACCGTGCCAAGTGACGCAACTTTTCCTTAGAAAACAGCGGCAACCCTTTGTTTCACTCAAAAATGGCGCGACTATTCCCGTCAAAATCACACCAGCCCTTTCTTGCACTCAGAGATGATCAATCATCTGAGACCTATGCTACAGGTGTTACTGTAGTCCACCTGATCCTACGAATATTCTGTATACTCCACCGCCACTATAGTTATGTACAAGGATGCATCCCTAAAGAGAAAAAAAATCTTGGCTGTCCTTACTTTGTGCTCTCATACGAAGATAAAAATGAGACTTGAATTGAAAAAGAAGTAGTTACAGCTCACAGGTGAAAACTGCACCTGGAGACTGCACTCAAATAAAGTGAACTCTCTCCATTCACTCTACTATTCATTAAATGAGTAATTACATCATTAAGTACAATAAGGAAATCAGGAAGCTGCAACCAAACTCCTAAAATCTAGGAACAAATCCTAAACTAAGGAGATACGTTACAACTTATGTAACCATTTATCCATTAATACAAAATAATATTAATTATTCTCAGTTTTTTCAAAACAGAAAAGATGCCAAAGTCCGTAGCAAAGTTTGCTATGATTTATATTTGATTTTAAAATATGATATGCCCAACTCATGCTATTGGAGATAAAATTAATATTACATAATTTTTTGGCATAATGCTAAGCTTGGCGTAAAAATTTTGCAATACCACTTGCTCAAATTCCAAGTCACTTGATGCCATCCAAATTCTGTCGATGATATGGGGTCTCTTTTGAAAGTGTATGGGTCCACTACCTTGGTGTTGGGCATGAATAGAGGCAAGGGATATAGGCGTTAATTGGACTTTGGGAACAAGCATAATAAATGGTCCAAGTGCGCAAAACGTTTTTCTAACTAAACCCTAGATAATAGATATAAGAAGGCCCGAAAAACAACTTATATGATTGCTTCAATAATTATTTCGATAAACACCAACTCAAATATTTCATGAGAAAGACTTTACCTTGAGTGGTAAAAATGGAACATGGATCTTAATTCAATTGCATTCCCATTTGACGATGAGCATATTCTAATGATGATTTGGAGCATCTTTGAACATGAATTTTCTCTATGAAAAGCTTTGTCTCTAGGCCAAACTTTTACCCTAAAAAATTTGGTTTCAACATGAGCTATGACTCCTCCTACACTAACACCCCATCGGGGAATCATGAAATTATTATTTTTTATAACAATTATTTTCCATTTCAATTGGTTCCATGATACACAAATAAATAAATAAATATATATATATATATATATAATATTATATATAATATATATATGAGAGAGAGAGAGAGAGAAGAGAGAGAGAGAGAGATGAGATAAAATTAATTTTGTATTATTGTCAACTTATAAATGGTAAAATCTAAATAATTTTATATTTTCTTTAAGATTGAATACTAATCTTTTTCTTCATATTTATAATTTTAACTTATTTAAATTTAATGAGGTATCGATTGCGAATTCAGTCACAAATCCTCTTATGATACAATCAAGCCAATGATTTACAACACAGGAGATCTTATCTTTAGAAGCTTCCAGTCTTTGTATTGGCTCTAGGGTCCAGGAAATGGAACCGTTAAGCCTCCACCTTCCTTGTCTATTTGCTAGATTCATGATCTGCTCGTATAACTCAACTGGAAAGGAACAACAAAAGATCTCATGAATTTCTGTATGCAGGTACCTATCTAGCCACTATTCCTTTGTTAGTCGCAAGTTTTTGTTCTCCTACGCCGCGAATTTGTGGATATTTCTACCAAACCAGTCCTCGATCTCTTTCTTAGTTGGATTCCAGTGATATGAAATAGCAAATCTCTCATGTAGATTCTAGTCCTCGCAATGAAACCATTTGTTGGCTTAGTGGGCCCTAACCGAGGTTCAGTCTTAGTTAGCCAAACAAATCCCTACACTAAGAGGCTGAATTCAGATATTCCATAGTGTTCATCTTTTCATTAGTCAACGTTTTGAGCCTAGACCAAGACTCATCATCAGGACTGATTTACAGAGAAGAGAAAAGTGTGTGATAAATATGGAGCAGGTGGGTTGTTAAGCTGTTAAGCTGGCCAGTTGATTATTTAGTAAATATTTTAATCTTATTTTGATTAATTCCTGTAATATTATCATATTATATTTATTGAATGTATTACTATCTGTGTTCTATTTTTTAATTTTAAATTTATTTATTTATTTATTTTTAAAGAGATACTAATTACATATAATTATATTGTTTACTAGTTTTATTTAATTTAATTGCCCTCTACAGAGGGGATA
This sequence comes from Pinus taeda, assembly GCA_000404065.3. Lineage (NCBI taxonomy): Eukaryota > Viridiplantae > Streptophyta > Pinopsida > Pinales > Pinaceae > Pinus > Pinus taeda. The sequence continues at coordinate 330,760 of APFE031168043.1, read as the reverse complement.
CATGGAAAGAGATTCGTAATCTCGAAAAAACAAGGGTTAAAATACAGAGAAAAGAATCAGATTTATACTTCCTCAAACAATAACTCTTAAATAACTTTGAATCTAGTTTAAAATAGAGCTTATAAATTAATTAAATAAAATAATATAAAACTAATCTCACATTTTTAACTTTAATTAATAAAGTAACAATATTAAAAACTTATTATATTAATAATAATTTAAACCTTATTAACATATAAAACAAAATCCTATTACCTTTGTACATTAACAAAGATTAGACTAGGTTAAAAAATTAAAAAATAAAATATAAATATAAATATAAATATAAATAAAAAATAAAAACAAAATAAAATAAAATAAATATCAAACCTAATTAACATTGCCCAAAATCAACAAAACATTAACCTGAAAAATTATAATTAAATAAATTAAATTAAATTAGTACAATAATAATTTATATGTAATTAGTATCTTTTTAAAATATAATAAATAAATATAATTAAAAATTAAAAATAGAACATAGATAATAATAAATTCAATAAATATAATATGATAATATTACAGGAATTAATCAAAATAAGATTAAAAGATTTACTAAATAATCAACTAGTCGGCTTAACAGCTTAACAACCCACCTGCTCCATATTTATCATAGACTTTTTTCTTCTCTATAAATCAGCCCTGATGATGAGTCTTGGTCTAGGCTCAAAACATCAACTAATGGAAAGACGAACACTGTAGAATATTCGAATTCAACCTCTCAGAAACCACTCCACAGAAATCTACAAACCAAAACCCCTACACTACCTGCCCTTTTGGCATCAACCCGTGGAGCGCGGATCGAAGTCTCACCCGAAGCAGTATGGGGGGATGCTGGAACCAAGTTTCTGCACCGTAAGATGGTCGTGATGTCAGTTTATACCCTCTGCCTCTACTTTAGTGTAGCTCGCTAAGCCTTAGGGCTCTGTCAGTCTACCGTTTATTCTGCCCTTTAGTACCTCTGCAAAGGTGTACGATTAACCTTTGCGTAGCCCTAACCTGTGGTCCAAGTACTCTTGCGCAACGATGACAATGTATTGTATAACTTCCCAATCTATATCATGTGTTTTACTTATCTTACTAATCAATCACAATTAGCGCCGCATAAACTGATATCCTTGCTTACATTTAATTAGCCGATACAATCGCATATATTCGTGCACCAAATAAACATTGTAAATTAAACCCAAAACACAATATAATCAGATGCATTAACAAGAATTAAATACACAGTAATTGTAGAATACGTCTTCTTTATTTTTATCTTCCAATTTAATACTAACTCTATCTGCCCTGTGCACACAGCTGCATGGGTTAGTGCACTCAGCTGCGGACTTCCACCCTAGGCCTATGCGCACTCAGCTATAGAGCCTCTAGTTACGCTAATACCTAAGAACACTTAAATTTCTCCACTCTACTTCGCTACTTTCTTCCTTACTTAGCTACTTAGAGCTTACTTAGCTCCTTTTTATAGGATCCCATGGTCCACAAACCATGGGTGGATCATTACAGTTGACTTGACACTTTACAAAATAAGGGAAGACAACCCTTTTTGACTCTTGACACCTTCGTGCTCCAGACCACAAAATGCGGAGACTTTACAACTTTATTACAAAATTATCCCAAAACATGGGCTTTTTTAGACCCAAAATTGCTCTTAGGGGAACCCATTCCCAGCAGGCAACAAAACCATTTGTTGGCTTAGTGGGCCCTGACACATTGTCCAAGTACTCTTGCATAGCTATGACAATGTATTGTATAGGTTCCCAAGTTACCTCAAGTGTTTTACTTATCTTAATAATTAATCACAGTTAGTGCCACATAAACTGATATCCTTGGTTGTTTCCAATTAACCGATACAATCACATATATTCGTGCATCAAATAAACATTAATTAAACCCAAAATTCAATATAATCAGATGCATTAACAGGAACTAAATGCATAGTAATTGAAAAATACTTATTCTTTATTGATATCTTCTAGTTTGATCCAGACCCTATCCGCCCTACGCACACAGCTACAAGGGTCTGTGCACTCAGCTGCAGACTTCCACCCTAGGCCTCTGCACACTCAGCTACAAAGCCTCTACCTACACTAAGACCCGAGAAGACTTAGACTTCTCCACTGTACTTCACTACTTTCTTACTTACTTCACTACTTAGAGCTTACTTACTTAGCTCCTTTTCATACAATCACATGGTCCGCGAACCACAGGTGTATCTTTACAGCTGACTTGACACTTTACAAGATAAAGGTGGACAACCATTTATAACTCTTGACACCTTCGTGCTCCACGACCACAAAATACAAAGACTTTACAACTTTATTACAAAATAATCCTAAAACTTGGGCTTTTAGCCCCAAAACTACTCTTGGGGGAACTCGTTCCCAACACATACTAGATAATGATACTCCATATCCTAGAGTAGCTAAAGATTGCAATTCTAGATTTAGAATGAGTTTTCTTCATGTGACCTATGCGAGTGAAACTTCTATCCCTTCCATTCTTTGTCTCTTATGCACTCTAAATTCAGTACTCTTTGACCCAAAGGTTGGTTGTTGAGTGTCCAAAGTTACCCCTTTTAATTCTTTTTCTTTTTGGTGAGGATTTTACAACATATCTATCTTTGATACTCCGATTTGTTATGGAACCTTGATGTACAACTATTGAAGGATCCTTATCCCAAATCTCTTTATTAGAATAGTGTTCCACCTCAGGCTTTGACACATTCTTATAAGGAGTTGCTTTATGTTCAACTCTTCTACTTGAAATAATCCCATAAGGGTCATAGTGTCATACCTCTCCTAGTGCAAAATTCATTTCCTATAACATGGTTTCAACTATGCTCCAGCTACTCTATTATTTAACACAAATGGCCCAACCTCCACCTTTAATGTAAAAAGAGTCGGGTGTTTTCTAGCTAGAAAATGAAAATGAATAAAGATTAATAGGAAGGAAAAATAGGGGTCTATAGGGTGCCAATTCACTACCATATATTATAATCTCAATAAATTCCTTATACAAATACCAATATCCCACTCTAATTGCATCATTGAATTGAAAAAAAATCTTTATCTCTGGGAAGATTCTTGGTGAAACATATCATACATGAGACTAAAAGAAATTAACAAAAACTCATTAACAAAGTCTAAGAATGAAACTCTTAACAATGCTTTATTAACATCAAACCCCAGTGAATAACTTCAAGAAAATTTTCATTGGAATCATGTATTTTCAATTTTACACCAAAAAACATGTCCACTTGAAAGAATAGAAACATATAAACTAGAATAGATTGGTACCTAAAAAACTTGGTGACCTTGTAATTTGTAAATTGATCATTAATAACATCATATAGGTACTGCCAATAGTGAAATATGATAAAGGATGTTTTAACAAGTGAAATAGAAAATAAAAAACCTAGTATTACTTCATCTATTGCTTGGTCATGTTGATATCCTAGCAAATAAAAATTCATTGAAATGATCTATCTAAACGCCTCTAAGAAAATATTTGATGAATATGGTGGATTATATTCTGGTAATGAAGCATTTAAAGGTAAAAAGGATTAATGAAATATATGTTTTTCCTCCAAGTTTAATTCATGATACAATTTACTTAGGAATTCGTCACTTAAATATATTACTTCATTGGGCGTTATAAGATTTAGCATTTACAAAATAGGTTTAGGGTTAATAAATAACAACATAGGCCTAGTCTTTGACAATATTACCTCTTTTCTTGGAAGATATATTTCATAACACCAGGCGACAAACTGGGGAAATTGGTGAGTCTTAGATATGATAAATTGGTCCAAGTAAGACTCCCACACTAATGAGATATCTTGCAAATCTTGAAAATGTTGATATTCCTAGGATTGAATCTCATACAAATCAAATTCGCACTAGGTTTCATGAGTGTCCTCTTGGTCAATCAAGGAAAAATCATCAACGTTAACAAAGGTTTCATGTGAGGTTTTAACAACGTTTTCCTTCATGTCTACAATTTACAAATTGCAATGTAATGGAAAGATAGAATGGTAATTTCCAGTTAGAAACTTTGAGGCAGAAATTCAAAATAGAAATAGGTGGTGAACTCTTATATGCTTCTTTATGATTTCAATACTATGAATGAATGTTGTTTTCTCAAAATTTATATTTCAAATAAGGAAATAATACGACTCCCCCTCCTCCCCCCATTTTCTTTGGCGGGCTCTTTAACTTACAATAAACCATGTGGAGATCTTTATTTCATTTGATGGAAGCATTCACGTCCCATAGTGGGAGAGAAGCACATATAACACGAAGTGGGAGATGGACAATTCCTACGACAAGTAATGGATAATTTACTATCTTTCCATGGATTTTATGTAAAATACATGTGATAGAGATGCAAGACAATAATTAAATATGTTAGTTGATGCGTGACACAAACCATCTTTACATTGTAAAGATGGATCTAAGGAAAGATCTAAACAAATTGAATTTGTGCATAAGTCCTACAACAATTAATGGGAAATTTATTTCCACATCATGGATGTTATGTCAAATAAGTTTCGTGGATTTGCAACTCGAGCACATACTGTGTTAATTGCACTAGCATACTAATAACTACCAAAGGGGTAATGGTTATGCTGATATGAAGCTATCCAACTTGTTTCTGTTATTATATCTTGTGGAATGTGAGGTTAAATGTTATTAATAAATGGGTTCGTGAATGGGTGTTTATTTATCGTTATTGATAGAAAAAAATTCTACACTATTTGCTTATGTATTTAATAGACGATTCCCTTTTAAATTTTCTATGGTTGTTGATTTGGGAGAGTATCATGTAATTCTGCTAAGGGAATTTTAAATTTTGTAATTTTTTGGAGTTAATAAATATTTGGCATATAAACTTAGGAAAATTTGGTGGAAAAGGAAATTTATAAAGGTGCCACCCCCAAACATTATAAAATCCAAGAAATTCGATGGGAAGTGGAGAGTGCGGGCCACTCCATGGGAATACACACCCCTTGGAGGAATTTGAATTGGGTGAGAGAGAGAATTTTATGGGTCGAGCCCATAAGCAGCTTGAGAGATGGCTAGCTATAAGCACAGGGGCTTCACTAGAGGAGCAATACCATACCATGTGCATTCATATTGGGGAATATATATTGAGGGAATAACGACAAAACATATTGAGCATATAATATAGGGTAAAGGGATTTTATATTGGCAAGTATAAGAAATGGAGCTCAAAGTTAATGAAAAAATATAAAGGGGGTATAAAAGATGTCAATGAAAAAAATGGATACCTATAATATCTAGTGGAAGTATGGTTTTTTAAATTGCGAAGTTGTATGAGGTTTGTATTGATAGGGGGTTAAATAATGTGATTTTTAGAGGTATTTTTCAAATATTTGGTCAAATTAAGGGTATTATTTAGTATGTCACGAACGCACGTGCTATGTCAAAAGTTAATTGAGTGAAGCCCCCGTGGCTATAAATTCGAGGTAAGGCTCTCATTTTAGAGGCTTTTGACAATTTGACAATATAACTAAGTTTTCTTGAGTTGTTGAGCCAAGACAACTAAGTGTTCTTCAACACTAGGGGATTCCAAGTAGAGATCTCCACTCTACCTTTAGTAGAATTTGAGTGCCACTATAGGGGATACATCTTCACACTTCTAAGTTGTTTTGAGAGGATTTTGCAGGCACAACCAATCATCATGTGGAGCAATTGGGATGCACAATAGGAGTATGCATTTCTTGGGAGATTCATATTGTGTTGGAATTGGTTCTAGGATTTTTTGGGTTGGTTTCTCTTGGTATTTGTTGGATATTTCAAGTAAATTTTGGGGTTGACTTGGGGCTATCTATTGTGCCAATTTTTTCCTATGTTGGGCATGTGTAGAGGAGCTTTTGGACTAAGCAGTTCATAGAAGGGAGTTAATTATGGGGGAGAGTTGACCAGGGGTTTGCAGTTGGGCTTGCCATGAGGTACAAGGAGGAGTGTTGAGGGAATTTTACCAACATTTTGGAGGGAATTCAATGAATGAATTCTTGTAGAGCAAATTACTGAGTTAGTGGAGGAGCGCACAAGAATTGCGGGTGAATTTGGAGGGTTGGAACTAGACCAAACCTCTTCTATATTTTTATGGGTATTTGGAGGAGAGGTCCCAGTTAAATTTATAGAATTTTCCGAGTAGTATTTGGGCCATAATTCTCCTTTTTGTTCAGCATTGCATTTTATTATTCAACTAGTGATTTACACCATTTTGTGGGTTTTCTAGGTGGTTAGTTTGAGGCAGATTCCTTTTTGGGTTTGGTTGAGTATTTTTGGGAGAATCTATAGCTGTATTTTTGGGTGATTCTAGGCACTACATAGGAGCATTCTCAGTATTTCCAGTGCAGTGACAGTTGTCAGTTTCTAGGTGTGCAAAGAAGAATATTGGGTGGAATTTTCCTAGCTCGTGTGGGTCATCTCTTCCACCTGGGTTTGCCCCAAATTTCTTATGCAATCCTAGGTGCACTTGTTCCTTTCGATATGTACTCCTTACAGTTCATAATTTAATAAAATGGCTCAACTTGTTTGCTCAGTTTCTTGGTTTTTTTTATAGTCCATGTGTATTTGTGATTTTATTTGCTATAGCCTAGTTCATGTGTATGTTATTAGCTGTAAATTTCAATAGGGAATATTACAGAGAGTGACACAAGTTTATAAGGATATATATCCATTTGTAACATTTCAAAACATAATCATATGAGCTATGATATTATTCCTTTTTAGCTTCATCTAATTTAATACATCAAAAAAACATTATTGCGTCGAGAGGCACTCTACAACCCAGTATAGGCAAGATGTGTAGGGATAATGTAAGAAAATTTTTCAACTTTAAATGTTCGGAAATATATATATATATATATATATATTAATATATATATATATATAATATATATAATAAATATATTATAATATATATATATATATATAGAGAGATAGATAGATAGATAGATAGAGAGACAGATAGAGAGACAGATAATGTAAATGAATATAAAATAATTTCGCCTCACAATGATCTATCTCGGTCATATTAATTTATAAAACAAAATTTAACAAACAAAAATTAATAAATTGGATAAATATAAATTTCAAAATCATGGACAAAAACTAATAGATTAAATAAAAATATAAAGTACAAAACCATGGTTTATAACCTAACCATGGGGGATAACATTTTTCTAAAAAACTACTTAACACAATCAAATCCAACAACTAAAAATGAATGGTTTAGTAACTTATAGACTCAGGTGAATATTTATATATAATATAATTAATAAAATTAAAAAAATTCAGAATTAAATATTTAAAATCAATTCATATAAATAAAAAATAACTAATATTAATGTAAGGAGGTAAAATTTCACCAATCAAATTTAATTTAGTAATAAATTATATTATACAAATTATGTGTGTGGTCCAACAATAATATATAAAATAATAACTAAATACATATAATGATTTAATAAATGAAAATATTTGTATATGAGAGATCTATTAAACACTTTAACGAGAATTATAGTAAATAATATATATGAAACATTATAATCAATAATTAAACATTGTAATTGCGTCAAGAGATGCTCTACATGTATAGGCATAAATGTTTAACATTTAACATTTATATGTCAGTTCGATTAAAAACGAATAAAAGGTTAAAATTAATATCGAGTCGAGTATGGTGGAGAAGTTGTAGTGTAAACATTTAAATCTTGACTTAATTAATAATAAAAAGTTAAAAGTAATAAAAATAAAAAAAAATAATGTTATTGCACCAAGAGGTGCTCTCCATTCTAGTATGGAAGAGATGTTGCAAGGTTATGTTATGTTATGTGATGTTATGTAAACATTTTGACTATGTCAAATTACATAACAATAAAAATAAAAATTAAATTAAATTAAGAATTACAATTATCAATTATTAATAATTAAACCAACCTAGATCCATCTTAACTCCAAATCTACCAAGCGTCTGTTGGAAATATGTTATCATTGATGGCAAAGGCAAAGACTATTGGCAAAGGAAAAGAATAGATTGTGTTCTCATTCATGGCAAAGGACAAGGTGATTGTAATATGAGCAATGGTGTAGAGAATTTGAAGGAATTTCTTGTGTAGAAGATCACCTTAACAATACATGGAACCCAACCAAATGGATAAAGCTCTGAAAGATCTTTCCAGTGGTATGTGAAAGGCTGAAAATTGACTCCTAAATCCAAATTTATGGTCAGTCAAAGGGTGCAAAGCCAAAGTTGGTGGAGGAGCTTTGGAGTATGTCTTAGCTAGATTAGGTTTGGCAGATGGCCAAACCTAGCGAAGCAGCCTGCAGAATAGTTGGCGGAGTTGTTGGTTAAAAGGAATGCAAGTTTAAAGGTGGATCATGCATCATGCGTCCCCACCAACACATCGTCTAAAGTGTGTGGGGTTATTCCTATTGTATTGTTAGCGTGAAGGGGGGAGTACAATGGGTAGATTTTCCCATACTGTCGATCAATAGAGGAAGGTGGAGATGAATTGCACACCACCACCACAAACCAGCTTAAGGGGGGTGCAAACCACAAATGGTGTTGATGAGAAATAGTAAACATGTTCAGTGGGAAGATCAGGCACCACACATCCCATCAGCGAATTGGAGACAGTTCCATAGGGACAACAAGTAGAGAAGTTAAAAGTTCATAGGGTTTTAATAATGGGTAGTATGCCCATACCGTTGATCATTAGATCGATGACGAAGAAGTATTCTAAGACATCCCCCTCCAATACCCACAAACCATTGAGAAGGGGTGACGAAACAGGTAATTTTGTCTCCACCATCTTTGGAGATAGGTCAGGCAACATGGGAGAAGGAAGAGAGGAAATTTGGGACCCTTAGAAATTTATAAAGGAATTCAACAAAAAGCCAAGGCCTAGGAACCCTTTGTCTCTCCAGATACATGATAGCAAATTATTGGTCGAATGGTGGAGCCCATGACAGTTCATCTTACTGAGTGAATCCTGGAAGCTAAAAGAATCTGTAGAAGTTAAGCTTTGAGATGAAATAGGTGTGCTACATGGCAGCATTAGAATGGTCGATGATGGTGTCAACGTCGGACCAATAAGAGGTGCACAGATGTCATGCGGATTTGAGGTTTTTGGGTACTTGAATGGGCCATTTCTCGGTGACACGTGTCACCACTCAGATGGAACCACATGGCACATATAATGTCAACATAATGTCATCCCACTAGAAGGACCTTAGAAGGATTTGAAGTAGCACATAGAAGAACCAATGGATGATTAGTCGTGAGATGACACAATATGTATCAGAGCCAACTCAGCCTAAAACTACAATGATTAGGCGTAGATGCAATGGCGAAACCCACTAGGATAGCTCATCCATAAGGAAGACCACATCAGATTATAAAGAGGTGTCGGGGGGCTAATACAAACTGCTAATACAGGGTTCTATGTGGTAGTTATGACCAAGAGCATGGGCTTAAGGAGAAAAAGGTGTGGAGGTAAGCAGTTTAGTCCCTAAATATTGAAGCAATGGTCATAATTCTTGGTCTTATGAGCACAAAACAGATAGAGTGCTAGCGCACATGGGTTTAAAGGAAAATTAGCGGCATGGACAAGTTTTAGCAGGAAAATTAGCCATTTTTCCAAAAATAATAGTCGACCAAAGTTGGAAATGGAGTCAAATGCCCAACTAAAACCTGTAAAGTGTTAGAATAGTAAACATTGCCAATTTGACTCATAGATTTACCCCAAAATAACAAAGGAGTGAATGATAACCTCAAGTGCAAAGTTAGAAGACATAAATTAATAGGACAAATGTAAAAATTAAAGACTCATTCAAAGATTCAAAGTGAAGCAAACTAAAATCTCATGCCAAAATTATCAAGCCAAATTTTTTATAAGCATAATAGATTGAGGAATTTTGCAAGACTCAATGCAAGACATTGTGGTGAAGCGAGGTGCTAATGTGATGGTGTGATAATGTGATGGTAGATTTCTCAATAATCAAGTATTGTTAAAGATGTTTTGGTGAGTGTGTGAAAGGGAAAATTAATTTATTTTTGAGCTGGAATTCTGGTTCTAGTATGAAAATGGATAAAAAATGAATCATTGATGTCAAGGAAGTTGTAACTTGTAGGTCAAATGTTATAGCTCCTTCTAGTAGGTGCTAGTAAATATTTAGGGCTGTAGTTCCATTCAATTGTAGTTTATATGTCAGGGAGCTGTAGCTTCCTATTGGTTATAGCCAGAGAAAGTTGTGACAGCAAGTTGTAGCTTGCCTTGTAAAGGAATTGAAGAACATGTTGAAAATTTTGTTTGTCCCTTGTGTTACTGATATTATTTCTTGTCATGCTCATATGAATTAATTTTTGAAGTTATTTATGGTGTCCAAATATAGTTTCATAAGTGAAAGAAAATGTTAAAATTCCTACAATATTAATTCACGCCCCACCCCGCTTCTCAGTATTTTCCTGGTTTCTAACAACATCAAGAGGGATCGAATCTCTTGAGGTGAAAACCTATTTTAGAGTGAAAGGAGATTTGATCCCTCACATCACTTGGTAGATACATATTTAAGATGGATCTAGGATGGTATTGTAATATTGTTTTGGAGGGTAGCTTAGCCCCTCCAACTCAATTGAGAAATTATACTCTGGTAGAAAATTGCATAAATAAATATAATATATATTGGTGAATACTAAATTGATAAGTAACAAATAAATTGAGATTTGAAGTGGATAGGTAAATTGCTTGCATAATTTTTTGTTCGTAGTAACCACTAGTAAGTCTACACATTTACAATTTTACTCCTACATAAGCGTTGAAGAAAACATAAATAATGGTGGGAAGTAGCTCTTGTAAGTATATTCTTTTACATCTTATTCATATCCATTTTTTATGCAAATACTTGCTTAAATTATGGTGGGAAGTATTTAATGGTAGATATGTTATTTGATCATGTATAACTTATTTACAAGTATTTTATTTTTGGATGGTTTTATTGCAAATCTTAAGAATAAAAATCCACTACACAAATATCTAAAAATCATGCATGAATATTGCAACAATATCCATAAAATATGTAAGGAGGTTATCCACATGGAATTATATTGTGCAAGGATACAATAAGATCATCAATTTATGGTCCAATCAAATGTTTGAATTTTTTTTTTTTAATAATATCGAAAAATAGATATTTATATTTCAAAGTTAACATTATAATTTGCATTGGTCAATGCTAAAATAATAGTGATCAACAAAAAAATCTATCTTGGTAGGGACTGATAACGATTCCATAACCATATTTAAATTTAATTAATAAGTACATCAAAACTTAATACTTACAATAAACTTATAAATCAAATTAGCCCTCTTTTAGCAGAAGCGAGGGTTTCTGCAAATCTAGGGTTATCAGTGGCGAGGCCGTAAGAGGGGCTGCAATAGAGAAAAGTGTAGGAGTGTAAACCGTCTGCGCGCAAACCGGGTCTACAACATCATAAAAAGAGGAGAAAGGGTAAACAAAATAGGGAAGAGCTGAAAGAAGATATGACAGAGGAACCAGGGAGGGGAGAGATCCTCTCCTACAAAAATGTGATCGCGGGAGAATCAAGCGGAAGAGGAAGACAAAGAGAATCAAGGGAGAACAGCAAGGATGTGCCAATAATGGGGAATCAATGGCAAACAAGACTCGGAGGCAGATGTCTACCCAGAGCTCTGAAAAAACCAAGGTTCGTAATCTCGAACAACAAACCTGAAGAGTATAGGTGTTATATGATGGACCATGCTTTGATATGTAAATTTGTAGGGTTCTAGCCTTCGGAAAAGGACCTGACAAAGTGGATACAACAAAGATGGAAGCTGAAAGGGCATATAGATATAAAGCTAGGGGCAAAGGGCTTTTTCACAGTGATTGTTTCAAACTTAGAAGATAAGGAAAGAATCTTTGAAGGGGGACCGTATTTCATGAATAATGTTGGGTTATTTATGAGGCATTGGGAGGATTACTACAATCCAGACCAAGAAAAGATGTTAGCAGCACTTATCTGGGTGAGAATGTTTGGCTTACCAATGGAGTTCTGGGACCTTGATATCCTGGAAGGTATAGGCAATAAAATCGGGACCTTTGTCAAAGTAGCAGAGACAACAAAAAGAGGAAAGTACACATCCTATGCTAGAATATGTGTATATATGAATATAGTAGAACCACTGCTAAAGTTCATAGAATTAGAATGCCATGACAAAGTATGGCAGCAACCGAAGGATTATGAACATGTACCCTTCAGTTGCAGGAGGTGTCATGAATATGACCATCTCTTCAAACAATGCCCATTGAACAATGCAGAGGAAAAATCAAGGAAAAAAGAAGAAGATAAAAGGAGGACAAAATGTACAGAAGGAGGGGAAGAGGGTTTCCAAGAAATACATAGGAGAAGAAGACCAGGGAAAGAATCGACAAAAATGAAACAAACGGTGTAAACAGTTCCAGTAGAATGTCGAAACAAGTTTGAGGTCGTAGAGGAAGAAGGAGAGATGGAAAAAGAAGAAAACGTGGTAGAGCCTATGGAACTCACAAAAGATATAAAGGAGCCAGATCTAAACTAGGGAAGCATGGTGGGAGGAGGAGTAGAGGATAGCATGGATATGACAGTAGAACAACCCCAGACGGAGACCGATCCTCAGAAAGATAGTGGAAGCGAAGAGGAACAAATCATGAAAAGGCTGTTACATGATTGGAAAAATCTTGATGAAAGGTTTATCCCGGAAGGCCAAAAGCAATTGTATAAGACATTTCAGAAATACAAGGAGAAGAAAGGAACAACTCAGGAAAATCAAATAGATCAAACAGGATCACAAGGAAACCCAAGTTTAGGAATGGACAGCTCTGGCAAAGGTGGTAGGAAAAGAGGGAGGAAGACAATGAGCGAAACCATTCAAGCGATAGGAGAAACATTGGCTAACTCAGACAGAGTCATACCTCTTTCAGAGGTATTTCAACAATCCTCTAAAATGTTATAAAATGATAGTCACAAGCTGGAATATTAGAGGCCTTAACAGTAAAGGAAAGTAGAGGTATGTGAAGGATAGAGTAAAGAAAGATAAACCCAGTATAAGATAATCCAAGAAACGAAGATCACCTCCCAAAAATTGGAAGAAATAACGAGAATACAAAAAATTCATTATGAGGTGATGGGTCAGGATGCGAATGGCATGGGAGGGGGTCTAGCAATCCTCTGGAATCCTGAGGAGGTGCATTTTGAAAAATGGATAAGCCTACCCCGAATCCTATCAGGCCTATTCAGATTGATAGGGTCATCTGAGTGGATTCTTATCATAGGGGTCTATGGACTGCATATACCAAGGGAACGAAAAAATTTCCTTAAAAACATGCAAACCATCCAAAAGATCTTCCCGGGGTTCCATGGATCGTAGGGGGAGACTTTAATATGATAAAAACGATAGAAGAAAAGAGAGGAGGTGTAAATAGACTGGGTCAAGATATGGAGGAGTTCAGTGAAATGATTACAGGGCAAAGATTGGTTGACATCCCGACAATAAATGACATACACACTTGGAACAATAGAAGACGACGTAGATACCAAATTGCCTCCAGGTTATATCAATTTTTAATATCAGAACAAATAATGAGTAGGGATTTTTTTGTAGAAGCCACGATAATACCGGCGATGGGCTCAGATCACTGGCCAATTAGATTTGAGATCGACATTGAGAAGAAGCCCCTCAACAAACCTTTCAGGTTTGAAGCTTTTTGGCTCAGGAATCCTCAATTTATATCTAAGGTAAAGGAATGGTGGACTCAAAGTTAGCAAAAACGAAAAGGGAAGATGCACACTTTTCAGCTAAAGTTAAAAGAACTCAAAGGGAAAATAAAAAATGGAATAAGGAGGAGTTTGGAAACATATTAACGGATAAGTAGAGACTAGAGCAAAAAATGGAAGAGATACAACAAAAAATTATTATAGAAGACGAAGAGAGGAGTAGAGAGGAGGGAATCCTAATTAGCCAACTTGAGGAACGAAGGAAACATGAAGAGGTTTTATGGAAGCAAAAATCTAGAATAAATTGGCTTCGCGAAGGCGAAAGGAACACGAAGTTCTTCCACCAGGCCATGATCCAGCATATGCAAAGGAACAAAATTTTCTCCATGAAAAATGCAGAAGGGGAGACCATAACAGAACACGAAAGGATTGAATAGGTATTAGTTGGGTACCACAAAGAATTGCTGATGGAACCACAAGTGGAAAGAAGACTGGCAACATAAATAGTCTGCAAGGAAATCCCAAAGATAATAACGGAGGACCAAAACAAGGCATTGATGAGGGCAGCAACGGTAGAAGAAGTAGAGGAAATCATGAAGGGTATGAGGAAAAACAAGGCCCCAGAACCAGATGGATACATAGCGGAATTTTACCAGGAAAGTTGGCATTTCCTTGGACAAGAGATTTTGGAGGTGGTAGAGGAATCTTGCATTAATCAGAAGGTATGGCCGGGTCTTAAATCTACTTTTTTTACTCTGATTCCTAAAAGTGCTAATTCTGAATCTGCTGAAGGGTTTCGCCCAATTTATCTTTGCAACGTTATTTATAAAATAAACGCTACATTGCTAGCTAAAAGATTGAAACCTATTCTCTCTAGTATAATCTCCCCTGAGAAAACTGGCTTTGTGGAGGGAAGGCAAATCTTGGATGGACTAGTAGTTACTCAGGAAGTGATCCATTCTTTAAAACAAAAAAAGCAAAGGGGGATGATGATAAAGCTAGATTTTTCAAAAGCAAACGATTTCCTAAACTGGAAATACCTAAAGGCAATCCTTAGGGCCTTTGGGTTCAGTAACAGATGGATAGACTGGGTATATAATATGATATCAACGCCAAACTTCTCTATAATGTTGAATGGGGCACCAACATCGACCTTCAATGCTACCAGAGGGTTAACACAGGGGGACCCCTTATCTCCTTTTTTGCTTATCTTGGTCGCGGAAGGTCTGGGAAGGTACTTCAAAAAAGAGCTAAGGGAAAGAAAAATCAAAGGGCTGAGGTTATGGGGAAGCAATCTACCTATCACACACCAGCAGTTCGTGGACGACATCATGCTTTTTTGTGAGGTATATCTAAAGGAGGTAAGGGGAGTTAAAAGGATTTTGGATCTGTTCATGGAAGCCTCGGGTATGGAAATCAACAAAGATAAATCTTGTACTTTTATCCTCAATACCCCATAAACAATAAAAGCTCATTTAACTAGAACACTGGGATTCCAATATGGAGAATTACCAACAAAATACCTAGGAAACCAAATAGATGTAAATCCTACAAGAATAGAAAACTGGTAGAAAATAATACAAAAACTCAAGAATAGACTTGAGAACTAGTCATTTCGCTTGCTGAACATAGCTGGACGATTGGTGCTCCTGAAATTAGTACTCCAATCCATACCAATCTACCCTCTATCGATTATGGCGACGCCCAAAGGTGCATGTATGAAAATGAAGGAAATTATCGGAAAATTTATGTGGGGAGGACCAAAACAGCAAAGGAAATGGGCTCTCACATCGTGGAAAAGTTGACAAAACGAAAAGAAGAAGGAGGCCTAGGACTCTAAGATACGGGTAGCCTAAAACAGGTTCTAGGAGTGAAACTATGGTGGAGGTGGATGAGGCGAGGAAATGACTTTTGGAAAAAAATATGGACACAAAAATATAATATGCCCTCAACATCAGAAGGCATCCTCAGACTAGAAGAAACCCCAAAAGGATCTACAATATGGGAACTGGCAAGCCAGAACAGAGACATTATAAACAAATATGCCTTCTGGGAAATAAGGGGAGGAAATACAACAAGATTCTAAGAGGAGGCATGGCAGCAAAGAGGTGGAATGGGCAGTATCCAAGCTCTGCAAAGCACACATCAGAAGGCTATTATGGAGGGGCTAGAGTGTGTTAGAGATTACTGGACAAGAGAGGAGCCAGAAGAGATATGGAGAATATGGAGAAAACCAAAAGAATGGGACGAAAATATAGATCAGGAACAGAAGGGGATACTGGTAAAAGAATTGGAGTCAAGAAAAATTAAAATTAGAGAGGGACAAGATATTCTCAGATGGGGAAATCTTCAAGAGGAACCTTCACAGTCAAAAAGGCCTATTACTTAATAAACCTCTAGGAGAGAGAGGAGGAGACTTGGGACTGGGGAAATATCTGGAATAATAAATGGTGGCCGAAGGTTGCTATATTTGTGTGGCTAGTTGGGAAAGAAAGAATTCTAACGTGCGATAAGCTTTAGAAACGAGGTTTCCAAGGGTCCCCGAGATGCAACCTTTGTAAACAGGAGAATGAAACCCAGGAACACATTCTGAACTCTTGTCCATTTTCCCAACATCAGTGGAACAAAATCAAGAACCTCTTTGGAAAATCTAATAGGGACCCTTTGGATATTAAAAAAACCATCTTTGAATGGGGAAATGGTCAATTTTCATGCCGGGTTGTAGGGAGAATCTAGAATCTAGCCATAGGTTTTGTTATATGGCAAATTTGGAAGGAACAAAATCGAAGGATCTTCGTCGATAAAACCAATCCACCAAAAAATATATGGAGAAGAATGCAAAAATTAATTAGGGAAATTGTTCTGGCTGAGACCTAGGATGAAGAGGATTGGAGGGCAAACCTTGAGGAAGGACGAATCCTAGCTAAACTAAATATGGAATATGGTATGGTGTATCCCTTTAAAGAAAGATAGCAAATATCTCAGACCCAAAGCCCGAGAAATTCAGTTTTCTAGGGGGAAAACTTCATTAAATTGAATTTCGACGGGGCTTCCAAAGGAAACCCTAGATCGGCAGGCTTTGGAGGTATCTTTAGAGATAGCGAGAGACGCACTAGATGGGTGTATGCAGACTGGGGAGGCATTGTGACCAACAATGAAGAAGAGTTGATGGCCATATACCAGGGTCCTAGAATTGTAGTAAGAAATGGCTACACAAACCTGGAAATCAAAGGAGACTTGGAGATAGTAGTTGAAATGCTTAGGAATCTTAATAACGGGAAGGAGTGGGATCAAGTTGCAAGAAGCTGGAGAATGGCAGGGATCATTCAAGACGTGGTAGATATATTGAAGAGAATTGAATATAAAATCATCAACCATGTGAGGCGAAAAGGAAATAAGGCTGCAGACTTTGTTGCAAATTGGGGATGCAAAGAACAGAGAGAAAAGGTGGATAGCATCTAACCAATGGTAATGAACAGACTAGAGTGGGAGAACCTCATCACAATAATCAAGCAAGATCATAATGGAACAACAGATCTATGAAAACGACCCCGAGAGACCCCTGATCAGGGTGGAATTGGCGGCGCGGAGGTTGACCAACAAGGCGAGGATGAAAGGCCATGATGAGCCTTGTGGCATACGGATAATCATGATGCCAAACAGGAAGATCTGCATAGGGGATATCATTTCAAGGAGTAGCAGCGGCTGAGTTATGCGAGCTAGAAGTGGAGGGAGGTATGCCTTAGTGATGGGACTTGGGTATGAAGACACAGAGGTAGGACAGGGAGGAGTGGAGAATCATGAAAACAGCAGGTGGCAGAAGGACGTGGGGAAGAGGAACGAGGATGGGCGGCAAGGTAATCACTATGAGGAAGGAAGGAGATGCGGGGGAAGTGCAATAGTAAGTGCAGGTCGTGGGAGGGCGGGAAGAAACAGCACGGGGAAAACCATAGCCAAGGGTACAACAAGAAGGAGAAGGCAAACAGTCAGCCTACCTACGGAGGGAAGAATGATGAGGGAACTGATCGAGACGAGCAGGTGCAGAAAGGGAATGGGTAAGGTAGGAGACAAGACTGAATCTAAGGAAGCAGGGGAGCAGCAGCAGACAGGAATGGACATGACAGAAGAGGAAGAAGAGATGTATAATTTAGAGCAGGAGGGACATGGGCTGCAAAGGAGGAGTGTAACAAAGAAAGAGAAGAACCAGAAGGATAGTTATCAAGAAGAATTGGGGAGCAGAGAGATGGGTGTTTGGGGACGAAGGGAGGAAGGTGACTTTGGCAGCCCGTCCGGCATTAAGTGTTAGGGCAGCCAAGTAAAGGAGGATTACAAAGGGAACAGAGGATGGGGAGGGAACCGCAGAGGGAGAGGGTGAGGAAGACCGGCTGGAAACCAAGCCAGAATTGAACTAGGGCCGTGAGGTAGAAGAAGGGGCAAGAAAACTTTGAAACGGGGGGTCCAGCATGCCGAGAGTAAGTACAACAAAAACAATCATGAGGATATTCGAAGAATTATCCAGCGAATGGAGGAAGATGCTATGCAGGAACAATCGGATCCTGAGATGTATGATTGGGAATACCTACTGACGGATCCAGGGAATACCAGAGGGAGGATGTCACTGTATAAACAGGGACTTCACATATATTGGGTCATGAAGAGGCTTCTGGAAAAAGCCATGGAGCAGGTTGCTATGGAGATGGCTGAACTAGCCCACGGAATTCCTAACTTGAAAAAAGAAATCAAAAAACATTCACGTGATCCTTCTTATGCAGGATAATAAGCTGGAAGAGATAAAAGATCAGATAAAGAAGATTGACACGGGGATAAAGGAAGAAGGTGACCAGCTGGAAGCCATGGCAGACTGTTACCTGGAGATATGTATTAATGTTTTATTTTGGGTACAGAGAGCGAGTTTTAATTTTGTTATAATATATAATGCAGATAGGAGCTAGTAGCAGTCTCTTTGACTGTGTAGTTTACTTAGCTTGGATAAGAAGACTTAGCATTTTTTGTTTATGGATGGCTGTTAAATACTTCAGGTGGCCAACGGACCCGGTTTCCCCTCGAGGCGGGTTGAGGCCACCATGTGCATGTACAGGTTTCAATTTGAATTAATAGAATATGAATGGACTCATGTTAGCTTACAAAAAAAAAATACTTGCAATAAACTTACAATATAACAAGTTTCTTAACCATGGATGTCCACCCCCACTTTACCATGGATATTATTAACTTGCAAATAGGTTTTGTTACAATACCATGGGTAAATATCATGGGTTAGCAATACCACATGTCGAAAAAACATAGCTCATTTCATAATAAAAAAGAAATAAAAATTAAATGTAAAATATTTTGGACATTACATATAGAATTGCTTGCATGGAGTGAAAATTCTCCATCATATGGAGAGAGAGAGAGAGAGAGGTGTAAGAAAGAGGGAGAGAGGGGAATAAAGAGAGGGAGGAGGGGAGGGAGAGAGAGATGGAGTTCAAGGGGGGAGAGAGGGAGGGAAGCAACAATACATAGAGAGATATAGGCAGAGAGAGGGAGTGACAAGGAAGAGATGGAGAGAGAGGGAGAGAGGAGAGGCAGGGACATAGAGGGAAGGAGAGGAGAGAAAGAGAGAGGAGGAGAAGGGGAAGAGAGAGGGGGAGAGATAGAGATGGAGCAGGGAGAGAGAAGGAGAGAGGGAGGGAGATAGTGGCAGAGCTGGAGGGAAGAGAGAGAGATGGAGGGGAGAGACATAGGTAGGTGAGAGAAAGGGAAAGAGAGAAGGAGAGAGCGAGGGAGAGAGTAGCATAGGAGGAAAGAGAGAGAGAGAAAGGAGAGATATGGATCTAACCTAGTTATGGTATGTGTGTATATAAAAACTAGCATAGATCCACCTTAATTTTAAATCTATCAAACGCCGAGAGGGATCAAATATTTAGAGGGTCAAACCTTTCCTCAAGTTTTGCACTCAAAAAATAAGTTTGTACCTCAAGATATTTGAACCCTCTCGGTGGTTGATAGATCCAGAATTAAGACGGATATATGTTGGTTTATAAATGGATTATAAATTAAAGGTTATGGCATTTTTTAATCAAGATTATGAGTTAAGTTTGAGTAGTCAAATTAATATATGAAATGGTTCTATTTGAAGCATTTTTTTGGTCAATTTTATTCAAAATCTAGTACATCATACGTTTAAGTCGTTTAATTTGCAAAGATCAAGTGCTTTAGGGATTTTTCAAGGTGCAAAATCCATGTATGCATTCAAAAGAGTATTTTAAACAATAAGAAATCACAATATTGCAAAAATTGTAGTGCCAAATTCTGACCAAAAATCCATTTCTTTGATTAGTCAGACTAAGTTGAATTAAGTTTAACCTAACCAACCTAGATCTATACTAACTTTGAATCTACCAAGCGGGGATAAAATCTATTTTCACTTTTCACTTTAAAAGAGATTTGTGTCTAAAAATATTTGATTCCTCTCAACGTTTGGTAGATCTGAGGTTAAGATGGATCTAGGTTCGTTTAAAACTCAAAAGATATATTATTATATATATATATATAATATATAATAATACTATTCCAATGTTAAGGTCACAACCAATCCAGACACCAAATTGGTGTATGAGACTCCCTTGTTCGTGGGACAAGGGACCCACCTCTGCACAATGATTGTCTACAAAGGAATACATACTCTAGCCCTTTTGGTTTTGAACCTATGACCTATTAAGAGGAAACACGTGCTATTAACCATTAATCCTACTCAAGTTGTATATATATGGAGATATGGCTTTACTGTTTAGAAATAGAATAATCAAAATTGCTTAAGAGTAAGCTTTCGTCATAGATAAGAAACACTTTATAGTTTGTTGTTGCCACCATCAATTCATAAAAAGGAGGTGATAATATTTATAAATGTTCGCATTTCCACTTTTAATTATCATGAAGGCAAAAAAAAAATCCCCTAGATTAGTTTACCATTTTCATTTTTCTCAATAAATTACCCCATGCATATATAATGTTGATCGGGTTTATAGTGGATGGTTGGGAGGAATGACTCACTTTTCTTAGTAAACTACCCCATGTATATATAATTGTTGATTAGATTTATATTAGATGGTTGGGAGGATGACTCTCATATTATGCACTAATATTCAATTCCTACAAGTGACATGATAAACTCACTTATACTATATTATTGTAATGTCTTCTAGATTTGTTGTTGGACTATTTTCAATCCTAATTATTACCTTTCCCTAAAGATTGGAGCATAAGATACCTTGCTCCATGGAAAATAATATTTATATATAAATATATAGATTATGTATCTATATGT
>APFE031168043.1:282185-300251 GCA_000404065.3 Pinus taeda | reverse complement strand
AAAAATATTATATATATATAACATTTTACATTGACCTTCAATAAAACTAAACCTAGCCTCGTTTGTAATAATTAAAATGCATCTATTTTGATTTTTATGATTAATATTTGGAGTTTGTTGAAATATATTTGTATAATTGTGAAGCCTTTGTCACATGCCATCTTGGAGCTAAGGTGTATGTGTGCAGGCTTCGGTGGCGATTAAAAGTCGTTTGATTAAAATTTGTTTGATCTGCTTTGAAGGTTTCAAAATTCCATAACGTTGTGAATCATATATTGCAGGTTGAACATTGCGGAAGTAAGTTGGTCCATAAGAAGAATAGATTGCAAATTTATAAGAAATGCAGGAAAAGATTCAGTTTGCATTGGCTTCCAGAGGATTGAAATGAGAGGCAAGTAATGAAAGGTGTTTTTTTTGTAATGAAATTAGGCTAGAGGATTGAAATGAGAGGCAAGTAATGGAACGTGGTTTTTTGTGTAATGAAATCAAATATATTAATGATTGAAATGAGAGGTAAGTAATGAAAGGTGGTTTTTTTTAATGAAATCAAATATATTAATGATTTTTGTATTCAAGATTTTATGATCCATAATGAATTAAACAAAGTCTTTCAGTAGAAATCACATAAGAGAAATTTTTGGCTTACGCTTTTTGAACCAACAAGTATCTGGACCAGATGATGAATCGGAGTTGTTGGTTCCAAACGTGTCAGCCAAAAATTTATCTTATGTGATTTCTACCAAAAGACTTTGCTTAATTCATTATGGATCACAAAAACTTAAATACAGTGATTTCAACCACTCTAACTAGACTATGTACTAAAGTACACTAATGCTCATTTACTAGCCACCAATAACATTGTTAAGACCTATCATTTCTCTTGCGAAAGAAAATGGCCGAGTCTATGCAACCCTTCAATGTGCGATCAATCACTTGATTTGTGACACCACATAGTCATGGCCTCCCTAGCCACTCAAACAATCACGATCAATGGATGAAAATAAAGCTTGAGAGATCATCTCAAATAGATCTTCTCGTTCCATGTTTGCCTTGTACATGCACCATAAAGTGACTAGTAGTGCCAACCACAACAAAGTCCTTTTCTAGTTCCTTGGCACCAATAAAATCCATGATGGAGGTAAGTGGTTGACAAAAGTAAGGACCAAACCTCTTTTCATAAAGTAATGTAGAAACAAGACATGCAAAAGTTTATGGACTCATATTTCTTTCCTCACGCAGTTAATAAAGCTTATGGCGAAAAGAAAATATTTGGTCTAAAGTCTACACATTTGTGGCTAATCCACAAAGACCCGCGTATAGCTTATCATGAATCTTGAAAATGTGTTGAGTAGTTATTGTTTGCAGTTGCAAACCTAAACGTCGATCATTGGCAATGGAAAAGTAGTTTTTCCTACTCATAGCCACCAAACGCAATGGAAAAGTAGTTGTTCCTACTCATAGCCACCAAAGCACTTCCATTATATTCAAATATCGACATTGTATATATTACTGAGTTTGTCTCTACAAGTTGCAGCTAGGTTTATTTATGGACTATTATTGGCTTGGAGAGCTTCAAACTTTGAGTTTAGTAAGGTGATATCACAATAGTTGTAAATTTGTGTCTTCCTTATATCACAATAGTTGTAAATTTGTGTCATATGGAGGATCAGTGAGATCACTAGAAGAAGATTCACTCACCAAAAGACCGCGCCAACCCTTTCTTACGCTCAGAGATGATCAGTCATCTGAGACCTGTGCTACTGGTGTTACTGTAGTCCACCTAATCCTATGAATCTTCTGTATACTCCACCGCCACTACAATTATGTAGAAGGATGCATCCCTAAAGAGAAAAAAAAGTCTAAGTTGTCCCTACTCTGTGCTATGATACCAAGATAAAAATCAGACTTGAATTTAAAAAGAAGGAGTTACAGCTCACAGGTGAGTACTGCACCTCGAGACTGCACTCAAACAAAGAGAACTCTCTCTGTTCACTCTACTATTCATCAAATGGGTAATTACACAATTAAGTACAATAAGGAAACCAGGAAGTTGCAACCAAACTCCTAAATTATAGGAACAAATCCTAAACTAAGGAGATATGTTACAACTTATGTAACCATTTCTCCATTAATACAAAATAATATTAATTATTTTAAACTCCCCCCCTTAATGGAGAAAGGATTATCCTGAACGCTTAACATCCCTCTAAACAATTCAAACTTTACACACCCAAGAGACTTAGTAAAAATATCAGCCATGTTATCACAAGTTTTACAATATTCAACACATATTTCTTTCGACTGTAGTTTCTCTCAAACAAAATGAAATTGAGTATCGATGTGCTTGGTATTTTTATGAAAGACTGGATTGTATTCAAGCTTGATGGTACTCTGGTTGTCAGTTTTGATAATAGTTGATTCTTTATGCTCTTCTCCTGCATCGCTGAGAAGTCTTCTCAACCAGGTAGCTTCACATGTGGCTGCACACAATGCTTGATACTCAACTTCACATGAAGATAGAGCTATAGTGCTCTGCATTTTGTTGCTCCATGCTATGACCCCACATCCAATGCGGAATGCGTAACCTTGTGATAGATATTTGATCATCCAAGTTACCTGCCCAGTCGAAATCTGAAAAACCTGCTAGAATAACATCAGAAGCGTCAGTGTACATAATGCCATAATTACTAGTACCACTAAGATACCTGAACACACTTTTTGCTGCGACCCAGTGACTTTCGAGTGGTTTTGACATGAACTGGCTCAACACACTAACTGAATATGCCAAATCTGGTCTAGTTGTAGTCAGATATATCAAATTTCCAACTAGTTGTCTGTACATAGTGGCATCCACCTCTTTAGTACCATCGTCAATGCTGAACTTTAAATTCAGTTGTAATGGTGTTGTCGCTGATTTGCACTGCTCCATTCTGAACCTTAGCAGCAAGTTTTTGGCATACTTCCCATGAGTAAGAAAATTTTGTCCAGAATCTTTCCATACCTCCAATCCTAAGCAATAATGAAGGTTTCTGAGATCTTTCATCTCAAACACTTGTGACATTGCTGTTTGATTTCTTTGATCATATTGCTAGCATTCCCAGTTATGATCATATCATCTACATACAAAGAAATCAAAATAATTTGTCTCTATTTATTAAACTTGGTATACAGATTTGGATCATTCAAGCTCCTATGAAAGCCATGATGTACAAAAAATGAATCAATTTTCTCATACCATGACCTGGGTGCGTGTTTTAAACCATAAAGTGCTTTTTTCAATTTACACACAAGATGTTCCTGTCCCTTTTTCACAAAACCTTCAAGTTGTACTAAATAAATTTCTTCTTTCAAGTCACCATTTAGAAATGCAAATTTAACATCTAGCTGGTGTAGCTGCCATTTGTGTTTTTTTGCTAAGAAAATTAGCATTCTAATGGTGTTTAGTTTGGCTACAGGAGCAAAGGTGTCATCGAAATCTATTCCCTCTTGCTGTGAGTAACCCTTTGCTACCAGTCTAGCTTTAAGTTTCTCTATACTCCCATCTGCATTTATTTTTTGTTTATAAATCCATTTACATCCTACGGGGGTTTTACCTTCAGGCAATTCAACTAAATCCCAAGTATGGTTTCTATTTATTGATTCTATTTCCTCATACATTACAGCCCTCCATGCATCAGATTTACTTGCTTCCTCATAATTTGCAAGTTCTACGATGTTTACAATCTTTGACATTAATGCATAGTCTTTCAATCTAGAAGATAATTGAGTCTTCCTACCTGATCTCCTTGGTAGTGGACTTACCTCAACTCTGTCTATTTAAACCTTTTCTAGGCTTGCGTCGTCATTGATTACATTATCTGTTACTTCTTCTTCTTGTTTCTGCTCCTGCTCTTCATCTTCCTCACTGTTTTCTTCCAATAGCAATGGAATGTGGCAATCACTATTAGAGTCATCCTTTTCTTCTTGAACCTGTTCATGAAATATAAGATCTTTTCCTGCAAAAACCTTGTGAGTCACAGGATTATATAACTTATATGCCTTGAACTCGGTGCCATATCCAGCAAATATACATTTCAAGGCTTTGGGATCTAACTTCTTCCTATATGCCTTAGGTATATGAGCATAATCTTTTGACCCAATATTCTTAAGTGACTCACTACTGGTTTGAATCCAAAAAATGCTTCAAAAGGGGTTTTGAAGCCTAAACATCTAGTAGGACTCATATTATTTAAATACACAACAATGTTAATAGCTTTTGCCCAAAGACCATTTGATAGACCCTTACCTTGAAGCATGCTCCTTGTGCACTCCACAAGAGTTCTATTCTTCCATTCCGCCACTCCATTCTACTGTGGAGTGTGGGACACTGTAAACTATTGCACAATCCCATGATGCTTGTAGAAATCCATGAACTCTCCAAACCTGTATTCTCCCCTTTGATCTGAGCGGAGAATTTTCATCCTGTTTCCTGTCTGGTTTTCTACCATGGATTTAAACTCTTGAAAAATACTGAAAGTCTTGACTCTTTTTGCTTAGAAAGTATATCCATGAAAATCTAGTGCAATCATCTGTAAATAAAAGAAAGTAATATGCTCCTCCTGATGGCCTAGTTTGCATAGGTCCGCAAATGTCTGTATGCACCAGTTCTAAAATATTTCCTTCCTTTCTATTGACATGTAAAGGGAACTCTTCTCTATGCATTTTCCCTAATGCACATCCATCACAATCCAGCTTAACATTATGGAGAACAGGGAGTCCATCAACCATACCTTTTCTCTGAAGTAAGATGAGGTCTTGCAGATTAAGATGGCTGAATCTCTGATGCCAGAGATCTTCAACTTCCAATCCAGCTGCAACCATTGCTTGCTGTGGCATACTCTTCACATCTAGTTTGTACAGGTTCCCCACGCGCACTCTTGTTGCAATTGTTTCCATCTGGCTATCCTTAATGACACAGTTAGTCTTAAAGAATTGAACTTGCATGTCTTGATCAGTAATCATTGAGACAGAGACCAAATTTTTCTTAATTCCTAGAACATACAATACATTTTTAAGATGTCTATTATCACCACTAGGTAACTTTACAGGAATGTCACAATATCCTTTGATCTCATATTCACTGTCATCTCCTAAATAGTTTTCGACCCACATAAAGTTTCTTCAAGAAATTCAAACCATTCCTTCTTACCAGTCATATGTGAGGATGCGCCATAGTCAACATACCATATGTCATCATCATCTCCCTTTAAAGTTGAAAGAGCACAATCGACTATAAATAGTTGAAGTTCGTGGCTATGGTCTTCTTCTTCCTCAACAAAGTAACTCTTATGTTTTCTCTGTTTGTTTATTCCTTCATCTACTTGCCTCTTATAACAATCTTTAATTTGGTGACCAGGTTTTCCACAGTAAAAGCATTTCTTGATGGGAAAAATTATTAGCAGACATACCTTTAAACAGTATCTTCTTAAAGGTGTTGGAACCTTTCTGCTGCTGCTGCTGCGGTTGTTGATGCTGCTTCCCTCTATACTATCTCCTTTTTGCCATCAGAGCAAGGTCATTGCTCTTTGATTTCAAAATTTGTCATCTCTCTTCTTCCTGTACCAGAATCCCTATCAGCTTTTCAAACGCAGGGGCTTTCTCCCTTGCTGACAGCCCTGAGATGAACACATGGTATTCATCAGTCATTCCGTTCAATGTGATCATGACGAGATCTGAATCAGAAACTTTCTCTCTGATATCTCCCAATATGTCCTTCAGATATTTAACTCTAGCAATGGATCCAGCAGCAGACTCATTCTCCTCCATCTTCAATGAAAACAGCTTGCCTTTGAGTGACAATACACGGTTTGTATTATGCGTCTGGTTTAGGTTTTTGAGCATCGTCCGAATCTTAGTGGCTGATTTAGAGTCTCTAATATGTGGGATAACATTATCCTTGACGAAAATCTTCAATATGACCTTCAATTTTGTCTCCCTTTTATCCCAATCTTTCTCTTGTGCAGTTGTTCCTGGTTTGAGCTCATTTCCTGTAACAATCGACCACACATTTTCACTTCCAAGTAATTTCTGCATCTTGAATTTCTAGTTGGTGAAATTCGATCCATCAAGTTTGCCAGACTCATGGAGGTACGATTCTATACTATTATTCATATTAGACTGATAAAATTTATGATCCTCTGATGAATAAGTCTATCCAACTGAACACTTTCAGGTCACAAAAAAACACCATTTACGAGATCTGAACCTCTGTTTTACTGAAAAAATTGTACCTTCAATGAGCCACCACCGGGCAAGTCCAATCTGATGCCACCGAACAGCTCAGGAACTCTAATGTGCCACCACTGAGCAAGTCCGATATGTTGCCACCGAACAAATCAGGAACTCCAATGCGAAACCACTGGGCAAATCTGATCTGTTGCCACCAAGCAGATCTGAAGCTTCAAAGTGCCACGCAAGGCCGATCTGCAAAAAAAAGAAAAAATTGCAGATCTTCCAAAAAGAAAGAGGCTGGCACTTCTCAACAGCGAAAGACTCGTCCCAGAAACAAAATCGACGCG
The DNA here is from genome assembly GCA_000404065.3 of Pinus taeda. Lineage (NCBI taxonomy): Eukaryota > Viridiplantae > Streptophyta > Pinopsida > Pinales > Pinaceae > Pinus > Pinus taeda. The sequence goes on along the minus strand of APFE031168043.1, from coordinate 293,694 downwards.
AGGCACGAAATTGGCACGCTTAAGGCTTGATTTTCCATGCCAATAGTGATTTCTGGCGTGTCGGCGCGACTATGCCTCTCAAAACCATGCCAAGTGGCGTGACTTTTCCTTAAAAAACTGCGCCAACCCTTTGTTTTGCTCAAAAATGGTGCGACTATTCTCATCAAAACCGCGCCAACCCTTTCTTGCGCTCAGAGACGATAAGTCATCTGAGACCTATGCTACAGGTGTTACTGTAGTCCACCTGATCCTACGAATCTTCTGTATACTCCACCGCCACTACAATTATGTACAAGGATGCATCCCTAAAAAGAAAAAAAATCTAGGTTGTCCCTACTCTGTGCTCTGATACCAAGATAAAAATTAGACTTGAATTGAAAAAGAAGGAGTTACAGCTCACAGGTGAGTACTGCACCTGGAGACTGCACTCAAACAAAGAGAACTCTCTCCGTTCACTCTACTATTCATCAAATGAGTAATTACATCATTAAGTACAATAAGGAAATCAGGAAGTTGCAACCAAAATCCTAAACTCTACGAACAAATCCTAAACTAAGGAGTTACGTTACAACTTATGTAACCATTTCTCCATTAATACAAAATAATATTAATTATTTTCAACTTTTTCAAAATAGAAAAGATGCCAAAGTCCATAGCAAAGTTTGCTATGATTTATATTTGATTTTAAAATATGAATGACCAACTCATGCTATTGGAGATAAAATTAATATTACATTATTTGTTGGCATAATGCTAAGCTTGGCGTAAAAATTCTGCGATACCACTTGCTCAAATTCCAAGTCACTTGATGGCATCCAAATTCTTTTGATGATATGGGGTCTCTTTTGAAAGTGTATGGGTCCACTACCTTGGTGTTGGGCATGAATAGAGGCAGGGGATATAGGCTTTAATTGGACTTTGGGAACAAGCATAATAAATGGTCCAAGGGTGCACAACGTTTTTCTAACTAAACCCTAGATAATAGATATAAGAAGGCCCAAAAACCAACTTATATGATTGCTTCAATAATTATTTCGATAAACACCAACTCAAATATTTCATGAGAAAGACTTTACCTTGAGTGGTAAAAATGAAACATGGATCTTAATTCAATTTCATTCCCATTTGGCGATGAGCATATTCTAATGATGATTTGGAGCATCTTTGAACATGAATTTTCCCTATGAAAAGCTTTGTCTCTAGGCCAAAATTTTACCCCAAAAAATTTGGTTTCAACACGAGCTATGACTCCTCCTACGCTAACACCCCATCAGGGAATCATGAAATTTTTATTTTTTATAATAATTATTTTCCATTTCAATTGGTTCCATGATAATCTTTTTCTTAATATTTATAATTTTAACATATTTTAATTTAATGAGGTATCGATTGTGAATTCAGTCACAAATCCTCTTATGATACAATCAAGCCAATGGTTTACAACATAGGAGATCTTATCATTAGAAGCTTCAAGTCTTTGTATTGGCTCTAGGGTCCAGGCAACAAAACCGTCAGGCCTCCACCTTCCTTGTCTATTTGCTAGATTCATGATCTGCTTGTATAACTCAACTGGAAAGGAACAACAAAAGATCTCATGGATTTCTGTATGCAGGTACCTATCTAGCGACTGTTCCTTTGTCAGTCGCAGGTTTTTGTTCTCCTACGCTGCAAATTTGTGGATATTTCTATCCAACTAGTCCTCGATCTCTTTCTTAGTTGGATTCCAGTGATCTAAAATTGCAAATCTCTCATGTCGATTCTGGTCTTGGCAATGAAACCATTTGTTGGCTTAGTGGGCCCTGACCCAGGTTTAGTGTTAGTTAGCCAAACAAATCCCTACACTGAGAGGCTGAATTCGAATATTCCACAGTGTTCATCTTTTCATTAGTCGACGTTTCAAGCCTAGAACAAGACTCATCATCAAGACTGATTTACAAAGAAGAGAAAAGTGTGTGATAAATATGGAGCAGGTGGTTTGTTAAGCTGTTAAGCCGACTAGTTGATTATTTAGTAAATATTTTAATCTTATTTTGATTAATTCCTATAATAATATCATATTATATTTATCTATTGTATTACTATCTATGTCCTATTTCTAATTTTAAATTTATTTATCTATTTATTTATTTATTTATTTTTAAAAAGATACTAATTAAATATAATTATTATTGTTAATAATTTTATTTAATTTAATTGCCCTCTACGGAGGGGATACATGGAAAGAGATTCGTAATCTTGAAAAGCCAAGGGTTAAAATACAGAGAAAAGAATCAGATTTATACTTCCTCAAACAATAACTCTTAAATAACTTTGAATCTAGTTTAAAATAGAGCTTATAAATTAATTAAATAAAATAATATAAAACTAATCTCACATTTTTAACTTTAATTAATAAAGTAACAATATTAAAAACTTATTATATTAATAATAATTTAAACCTTATTAACATATAAAACAAAATCCTATTACCTTTGTACATTAACAAAGATTAGACTAGGTTAAAAAATTAAAAAAATAAATATAAAAATGAATTATAAAATAAAATAAAAAATAAAATTAAATAAGTAATATCAAACCTAATTAACATTATTCAAAATCAACAAAAAATTACCTGAAAAATTATAAATAAAATAAAATAAATTAAATTAAATTAGTAACAATAACAATTATATGTAATTAGTATCTCTTTAAAAATAAATAAAAAAATAAATCAATTTAAAATTTAAAATAGAACATAGATAGTAATACATTCAATAAATATAATATGATAATATTACAGGAATTAATCAAAATAACATTAAAATATTTACTAAATAATCAACTGGTCGGCTTAACAACTTAACAACCCACCTGCTCCATATTTATCACACACTTTTCTCTTCTCTGTAAATCAGTCCTGATGATGAGTCTTGGTCTAGGCTCGAACCGTCAACTAATGAAAAGACGAACACTGTGGAATATCTGAATTCAGCTTCTCAGAAACCACTCCACAGAAATCTACAAACCAAAATCCCTACACTACTTGCCCTTTTGGCATCAACCCATGGAGCACGGACCAAAGTCTCACCCGAAGTAGTATGGGGGGGTACTGGAACCAAGTTTCTGCACCCGAAGATGGTCGTGATGTCAGTTTATACCCTCTGCCTCTACTTTAGCATAGGTCGCTAAGCCTTAGGGCTCTGCCACTCTACCATTTATTCTGCCCTTCAATACCTCCGCAAAGGTGTACGATTAACCTTTGCGCAGCCCTAACCTGTGATCCACGTACTCTCGTTCAACGATGACAATGTATTGTATATATTCCCAATCTATCTCAAGTGTTTTACTTATCTTACTAATCAATCACAATTAGCGCCACATAAACTGATATCCTTGCTTTCATTTAATTAACCGATACAATCACATATATTCGTGCACCAAATAAACATTGTAAATTAAACCCAAAACGCAATATAATCAGATGCATTAACAGGAATTAAATACACAGTAATTGTATAATACTTCTTCTTTATTGATATCTTCCAGTTTAATATAGACTCTATCTGCCCTGTGCACACAGTTGCATGGGTCAGTGCACTCCGCTGCAGACTTCCACCCTAGGCCTATGCACACTCAACTGTAGAGCCTCTACTTACGCTAAGACCTAAGAACACTTAAATTTCTCCACTCTACTTCCCTACTTTATTCCTTACTTATCTACTTAGAGCTTACTTAGCTCCTTTTTATAGGATCCCATGGTCCACAGAGCATGGGTGGATCATTACAGCCGACTTGACACTTTACAAAATAAGGGAAGACAACCCTTTTTTACTGTTGACACCTTCATGCTCTGGACCACAAAATGCAAAGACTCTACAAATTTATTACAAAATTATCCCAAAACATGGGCTTTTAGACCCAAAACTGCTCTTAGGGGAACCCATTCCTAGTAGGCAACGAAACCATTTGTTGGCTTAGCGGGCCCTGACCCATTGTCCAAGTACTCTTGCATATCTATGACAATGTATTGTATAGGTTCCCAAGCTATCTCAAGTGTTTTACTTATCTTACTAATTAATCATAGTTAGTGCCACGTAAACTAATATCCTTGCTTGTGTCCAATTAACCGATACAATCACATATATTCGTGCATCAAATAAGCATTGTAAATTAAGCCCAAAATTCAATATAATCAGATGCATTAACAGGAACTAAATACATAGTAATTGCAAAATACTTCTTCTTTATTGATATCTTCCAGTTTAATACAGACTCTATCCGCCCTGCGCACATATCTGCAAGGGTCTGCGTACTCAGCTGCGGACTTCCACCCTAGGCCTCCGGACACTCAGCTACAAAGCCTCTACCTACACTAAGACCCGAGAACACTTAGACTTCTCCATCGTACTTCGCTACTTTCTTACTTACTTCACTACTTAGAGCTTACTTACTTAGCTCCTTTTTATACAATCACATGGTCCACGAACCATAGGTGGATCTTTACAGCTGACTTGACACTTTACAAGATAAAGGTGGACATCCATTTATAACTCTTGACACCTTCGTAATCCATGACCACAAAATGCAAAGACTTTACAACTTTATTACAAAATTATCCTAAAACTTGGGCTTTTAGCCCCAGAATTGCTCTTGGGGGAACCTGTTCCCAACACGTACTAGATAATGATACTCCATATCCTAGAGTAGCTAAAGATTGCAATTATAGATTTAGAATGAGTTTTCTTCATGTGACCTCTGTGACTGAAACTTCTATCCCTTCCATTCTCTGTCTCTTATGCACTTTAAATTCAGTACTCTCTGACCCAAAAGTTGATTATTGAGTGTCCAAAGATACCCCTTTTAATTCTTTTTCCTTTTGTTGAGGAGTTTACAACATATCTGTCTTTGATACTTCGATTTGTTATGGAACCTTGATGTACAACTAGTGAAGGATCCTTATCCCAAATCTCTTTATTAGCATAGTGTTCCACCTCATGCTTTGACACATGCTTATAAGGAGTTTCTTTATGTTCAACTCTCTTGAAATAATCCCATAAGGGTCATAGTGTCATACCTCACGTGGCGCAAACTTCACTTCCTGTAACATGGTTTCAACTTTGCTCCAGCTACTCTATTATTTACGACAAATGGCCCAACCTCCACCTTTAATGTAAAAAGAGTTGGGTGTTTTCTAGCTAGAAAATGAAAATGAATAAATTCTAATAGGAAGGAAAACTAGGGGTCTATAGGGTGCCAATTCACTACCATATATTATAATCTCAATAAATTCCTTACACAATACCAATATCCGACTCTAATTGCATCGTTGAATTGTAAAAAATTCTTTATCTCTCGGAAGATTCTTGGAGAAATATATCATACATGAGACTAAAAGAAATTGACAAAAACTCATTAACAAATTCTAAGAGTGAAACTCTTAACAATGCTTTATTAGCATCGAATCCCAGTGAATAACTTCAAGAAAAATTTCATTGGAATCATGTATTTGCAATTGTACACCAAAAAACATGTCCACTTGAAAGAATAGAAACATATAAACTAGAATAGATTGGTAGCTAAAAGACTTGGTGACCTTGTAATTTGTAAATTGATCATTAATAACATCATATAGGTACTGCCAATAGTGAAATATGATAAAGGATGTTTTAACAAGTGAAATAGAAAATAAAAAACCTAGTATGACTTCATCTATTGCTTGGTCATGTTGATATCCTAACAAATAAAAAATCATTGAAATGATCTATCTAAACACCTCTAAGAAAATATTTGAAGAATATGGTGGATTATATTCTGGTAATGAAGCATTTAAAGGTAAAAAGGATTAACGAAATATATATTTTTCCTCCAAGTTTAATTCATGATACAATTTACTTAGGAATTCATCACTTAAATCTATGACTTCATTGGGCATTATAAGATTTATCATTTACAAAATAGTTTTAGGGTTAATAAATAACAACATAGGCCTAGTCTTTGACAATATTACCTCTTTTCTTGGAAGATATATTTCATAACACCAAATGACAAACTGGGGAAATTCGTGAGTCTTAGATATGATAAATTGGTCCAAGTAAGACTCCCACACTAATGAGAGATCTTGCAAATCTTGAAAATGTTGATATTCCTAGGATTGAATCTCATACAAATCAAATTCGCATTAGGTTTCATGAGCGTCCTCTTGGTCAATCAAGGAAAAATCATCAACGTTAACAAAGGTTTCATGCGAGGGTTTAACAAATTTTTCCTTCATGTCTACAATTTACAAATTGCAATGTAATGGAAGATAGAATGGTAATTACCGGTTAGAAACTTTGAGGCAGAAATTCAAAATAGAAATAGGTGGTGAACTCTTATATGCTTATTTGTGATTTCAATAGTATGAATGAATGTTGTTTTCTCAAAAGTTATATTTCAAATAAGGAAATAATACGACTCCCCCTCCTCCCCCCATTTTCTTTGGCAGGCTCTTTAACTTACAATAAATCATGTGGTGATCTTTATGTCATTTAATGGAAGCATTCACGTCCCATAGTGGGAAAGAAACACATATAACAAGAAGTGGGAGATGGACAATTCCTACGAAAAATAATGGATAATTTACTATCGTTCCATGGATTTTATGTAAAATATATTATGCAGGTTCCACGCACGAGTGACAGAGATGCAAGACAATAATTAAATATGTTAGTTGATGTGTGACAGAAACCATATTTACACTGTAAAGATGGATCTAAGAAAAGATCTAAACAAATTGAATTTGTGCATAAGTCATACAACAAGTAATGGGAAATTTATTTCCACATCATGGATGTTATGTCAAATAAGTTTCGTGGATTCACAACTCGAGCACATACTGCATTAATTGCACTACCACACTGATAACTACCAAAGGGGTAATGGTTATGCTGATATGAAGCTATCCAACTTGTTTCTATTATTATATCTTGTGGAATATGAGGTTAAATGTTATTAATAAATGGGTTCGTGAATGGGTGTTTATTTATCGTTATTGATAGAAAAAAATTCTGCACTATTTGCTTATCTATTTAATAGAAGATTCCCTTTTAAATTTTCTATGGTTGTTGATTTAGGAGAGTATCATGTAATTTTGTGAAGGGAATTCTAAATTTTGTAATTTTTGGCAGTTAATAAATATTTTTCATATAAACTTAGGAAACTTTGGTGGAATAGGAAATTTATAAAGGTGCCACCCCCAAACATTAGAAAATCCAAGAAATTCAATGGGAAGTGGAGAGTGCGGGCCACTCCATGGGAATACACACCCCTTGGAGGAATTTGAATTGGGTGAGAGAGAGAATTTTATGAGTCAAGCCCATAAGGAGCATGAGAGATGGCTAGCTATAAACACAGGGGCTTCATTATAGGAGCAATACCATACCACGTGCATTCATATTGGGGGATATATATTGAGGGAATAATGACAAAGTATATTGAGCATATAATATAGGGTAAAGGGTTTTTATATTGGCAAGTATAAGAAATGGAGCTCAAAGTTAATGAAAAAATATAAAGGGGGTATAAAAGATGTCAATGAAAAAAATGGATACCTACAATATCTAGTGGAAGTATGGTTTTTTAAATTGCAAAGTTGTATGAGGTTTGTATTGCTAGGGGGTTAAATAATGTGATTTTTAGAGGTATTTTTCCAATATTTGGTCAAATTAAGGGTATTGTTTAGTATGTCATGAACGCACGTGCTATGCCAAAAGTTAATTGAGTGAAGCCCTCGTGGCTATAAATTGGAGGTAAGGCTCTCAGTTTAGAGGCTTTTGACAATTTGACAATATAACTAAGTTCTCTTGAGTTGTTGAGCCAAGACAACTAAGTGTTCTTCAACACTAAGGGATTCCAAGCAGAGATATCCACTCTACCTTTAGTATAGTTTGAGTGCCACTATAGGGGATACATCTTCACACTTCTAAGTTGTTTCGAGAGGATTTTGCAGGCACAACCAATCATCATGTGGAGCAATTGGGATGCACAACAGGAGTATTCATTTCTTGGGAGATTTATCTTGTGTTTGAATTGGTTCTAGGATGTTTTGGGTTGGTTTCTCTTGGTATTTGTTGGATATTTCAAGTAAATTTTTGGGGTTGACTTCGGGCTATCTATTGTGCCAATTTTTTCCTATGTTGGGCATGTGTAGAGGAGCTTTTGGACTAAGCAGTTCATAGAAGGGAGTTAATTGTGGGGGAGAGTTGACCAGGAGTTTGGAGTTGGGCTTGCTATGAGGTACAAGGAGGAGCGTTGAGGGAATTTTACCAACATTTTGGAGGGAATTCAATGAATGAATTCTTGTAGAACAAATTACTGAGTTAGTGGAGGAGCGCACAAGAATTGAGGGTGAATTTGGAGGGTTGGAACTAGACCAAACCTCTTCTATATTTTTATGGGTATTTGGAGGAGAGGTCCCAGTTAAATTTGTAGAATTTTCCGAGTAGTATTTAAGCCAGAATCTCCTTTTTGTTTAGCATTACATTTTATTATTCAACTAGTGATTTACACCATTTTGTGGGATTTCCAGGTGGTTAGTTTGAGGCAGATTCCTTTTTGGGTTTGGTAGAGTATTTTTTGGAGAATCTATAGCTGTATTTTTGGGTGAATCCAGGCACTACATAGGGGCATTCTCAGTATTTCCAGTGCAATGACAGTTGTCAATTTCTAGGTGTGCACAGAAGAATATTGGGTCGAAGTTTCCTAGCTCGTGTGGGTCATCTCTTCCACCTGGCTTTGCTTCGACTTGCTTATGCAATCCTAGGTGCACTTATTCCTTTCTATATGTACTCCTTACAGTTCATAATTTAATAAAATGGCTCAATTTGTTTGTCAATTTTCTTGGTTTTTCTTTATAGTGCATGTGTATTTGTGGTTTTATTTGCTATAGCCTAGTTCATGTGTATGTTATTAGTTGTAAATTCAATTTGGAATATTAGAAAGAGTGACACAAGTTTATAAGGATATATATCCATTTATAACATTTCAAAACATAATCATATGAGCTATGATATTATTCTTTTTTAGCTTCATCTAATTTAATACATCAAAAAAACATTATTGCGCCAAGAGGCACTCTACAACCCAGTATAGGGGAGATGTGTAGGGATAATGTAAGAAATTTTTTCAACTTTAAATGTTTGGAAATATCTATCTATCTATATATATATATATATATATATATTATGTAAATGATATAAAATAATTTCGCCTCACAATGATCTATCTCTGTCATCTTAATTTATAAAAGAAAATTTAACAAACAAAAATTAATAAATTGGATACATATAAAGTTCAAAATAATGGACAAAAACTAATAGATTAAATAAAAATATAATGTACAAAGCCATGGTTTATAACCTAACCATGGGGGATAATATTTTTCTCAAAAACTACTTAACACAATCAAATCCAACAACTAACAGTGAACGGTTTAGTAACTTATAGACTCAAGTGATATTTATATATAATATTTAATTTAATAGAAATTAAAAAATTCAGAATTTAATAATATTTTTAAAATCAATTAATATTAATAAAAAATAACTAATATTAATGTAAGGTAGTTAAATTTGACCATCAAAATTTAATTTAGTAATAAATTTATTATACAAATTATGTGTGTGGTCCATTAAAATAATGAATATAAAATATAATTTATATATCAATGATTAATAAATGAAAATATTTGTATATGAGAGATCTATTAAACACTTTAATGATAATTATAGTAAATAATATATATGAAACATTATAATCAATAATTAAACATTGTAATTGCATCAAGAGATGCTCCACAACCAGATATAGGGGTAAATGTATAGGTGTAAATGTTTAACGTTTAACATTTATATGTCAACTCGATTAAAAAGGAATAAAAGTTTAAAATTAATATCGAGTCGAGTATGGTGGAGAAGTTGTAGTGTACACATTTAAATCTTGACATAATTAATAATAAAAAGTTAAAAGTAATAAAAATAAAAAAAAAATTAATTTGTTATTGCACCAAGAGGTGCTCCCCATCCCACTATGGAAGAGATGTCGCAAGGTTATGTTATGTTATGTGATGTTATATAAACATTTTGACTATGTCAAATTACATAACAATAAAAATAAAATAAAAATACAATTAAAAATATATATTAATTATAGTTATTAATTAAAACATTTTGACTCAAATTACATAAAAATAAAAATTAAATTAAATTAAGAATTACAATTATCAATTATTAATAATTGAACCAACCTAGATCCATCTTAACTCCAAATCTACCAAGCGTCTGTTGGAAATATGTTTCCATTGATGGCAAAGGAAAAGATTAATGGAAAAGGAAAAGAATAGATTATGTTCTCATTCATGGCAAAGGACAGGGTGATTGTAATATGAGCAGTGGTGTAGAGAATTTGAAGGAATTTCTTTTGCAGAAGATCACCTTAACAATACATGGAACCCAAGTATATGGATAAAGCTCTGAAAGATCTTTCCAGTGGTATAGGAAAGGCTGAAAATGGCCTCCTAAATCGAAATTTATGGTCAGTCAAAGGGTGCAAAGCCAAAGTTGGTGGAGGAGCTTTGAGGTAGGTCTTAGCTAGATTTAAGTTTGGCGGATAGCCAAACCTAGCGACGCAACCTGCAGAACAGTTGGGGGAGTAGTTGGTTAAAAGGAATGCAAGTTTAAAGGTGGATCATGCATCATGCGTCCCCACCAACACATCGTCGAGAGTGTGTGGAGTTATTCCTATTGTATTGTTAGCATGAAGAGGGGAGTACGATGGGTAGATTTTCCCATACTGTCAGTCAATATATAAATGGTGGAGATGAATTGTGTACTACCACACCCCCGCCCCTTCTATACCACAAACCAGCTTAAGGGGGGTGCAAACCACAAATGGTGTTGATGAGAAATAGTAAACATGTTCAGTGGGAAGATTAGGCACCACACATCCCATCAGCGCATTAGAGACAGTTCCGTAGGGGCAACAAATAGAGAATTTAAAAGTGCATAGGGGTTTAAGAATGGGTAGTATGCCCATACCGCTGATCATTAGATCGACGACGAATAAGTATTCTAATGCATCCCCCTCCAATACCACAAACCATTGAGAAGGGGTGACGAAACAGGTAATTTTGTCTCCATCATCTTTTGAGATAAGTCAGGCAACATGGGAGAAGGAAGAGAGGAAATTTGGGACCCTTATAAATTTATAAAGGAATTCAACAAAAAACCAAGGCCTAGGAACCCTTTCTCTCTCCAGATACATGATAGAAAATTATTGGTCGAAGGGTAGAGCCCATGATATTTCATCCCACTCAGTGAATCCTGGAAGCTAAAAGAATCTGCAGAAGTTAAGCGTTGAGATGAAATAGGTGTGCTACATGGCAGCATTAGAATGGTCGATGATGGTGTCAACATCGGACCAATAAGAGGTGCATAGATGTCATGCAGATTTGAGGTTTTCTGGTAATTGAATGGGCCATTTCTCAGTGACACGT